>WBNM01000045.1:9372-34684 GCA_013399055.1 Ramphastos sulfuratus | reverse complement strand
TGGCTAAGTGAGCCTATTGTGTGTGGCACTTAAAGCCTTTTTCTGGCAACCTTGAGGCAAGGCCAGTTTCCAGACAGACAAACCCAAAGCATGGGGGCTCAGTGATGATGTAGCAGAGCTGGCTCATAGCTTAGCAGAGCACGGTGGAATGCAACGGCAGAGAGCAATGGGGCAGAAGCACTGCCAGAAGCAGAGAGCACAGGAAGGCAAAGCAATGGCAGCAACACATTGCCTTTCCCTGCTCATCTCCTTTTATCAATGTATCCCAAGACTAACAGCTCTTTGGCCACAGATCAGCCAACCAGAATGGCACTTTGCCAGGCTTAGCCGTATTAGGTGAAGCCAGGCCTTGCTTTTTCCTTTTTAGGGCAGAACACAAACGAGTGTATAAATACCTGCAGGTACCCTGTAAACATGTTTGGAGGGACGTGCCAGGCCTTTTGTCCTCCTTTCCTGTGGTTGCTTCTCCTATAAGCAGGAGGAGGCAGAGCAGAAAACATGTCTGGGCAAGCCAGGACATGTTTAGGCCTATCTTGACCTTCCACAACATATATATACATATATATAAACATTAAAAAATTGTCATATATTTTGATCCCATCAAGGTGACATTGCAAAAGAGGAAATCCATTGTGCCAGAAATATGCTGACTAGTTTTGCTAACTAACATAATCCTACTGAAATGTTTGGAAAATTCCAAACCCAGTGGAATTTACCCTGTTGTGGGTTAATTCTGCCTTTATGTCATCTTGCCTCTGAAATTCACTAACTTAATAGAGACTATCTGAATGAGTGAGGACAGTTTTTATTTTCTATGAATAAGCTAATGGCTTCTGGTTACTTTATGCTGCACAAGAGATTCTGTCTATATCCATGTGTCCTATATATCTCAAGAATTCAGGTATGTTATCAATATGAACTAGTTATAAAAGACAGAATTGCCCTTTTAGGAGCACGAACTAAAATTGAAACCAAGACTTTGTGATGGATTAATACTATTCTCTTAAAAACTAGGTGTAAAGCAGGTCTCTTTGATACCATACAAAATTGCAAGGACCTATGGTTCAGGTTAGCCATATCAAAGCTTTTTTTTTCTTTAATCAGAAGACTTCACTGTTTTTCAAAATGAGATAACCAAATACAGATTTTAAAATGCAGAGTAATTCTGGTAAGCTTCTTAATAACAGGTTTTTTGTTGGTTTTTTTTTTAAATCTAAGATTGCATTTTGGTGGAAGAGTTGATGGTGAGGGAGTGTTAAAATATAATTGTCCCAGCTCCTGGACAGTGTTGAGCTTGGATCATGAAAGCAGCAGCTGTGACTGGACACTTAGCACTTGTATACCATCCACTTGTTCAACATGTGCATTGCACCACACCAGGAATGGAAATGCATTTTGCTTTGCTCACATAGTAGGGCAGCAAAGGGTGAAGGAGGAGACCAAGGCACCTTGCCTATGAAGACAGCATGAAAGAACTGGAGTTGTTCATCCTGGAGGACAGGAGTCTCCAGGGAGACCTTGTAGCTACATCTCAATATCTGAAGAGGACCTACAGGAAAGCTGTGGAAGGGCTGTTCAGAAGTGCTTGCAGCAATAGGATGGCAAACAATGGTTTGAAACCAGAACAGGATAGGTTTAGGCTGGGCATAGGAAGAAGTTCCTTACAATCAGAGTGATAAAATACTGCAGCAGGTTGTCCAGAAACAAACTGTTTAAGAAACTGTTGGAAATACACATTGTAAAGATAATCTTTTGAACACAAGGAAACAGTAAGGCTGTGATTTCAAAATACAATAAAAATCAAATTTCATAGAATCATAGAATGGTAAGGTTGGAAGGGACCTCAAGGATCATCTAGTTCCAATCCCCTGCCATAGGCAGGGACACCTCCCACTAGTACAGGTCACTCAAGGCCTCCTCCAACCTGACCTTGAACACCTCCAGGCAGGGAGCAGCCACAACCTCCCTGGGCAACCTGTGCCAGTGTCTCACCACCCTCACTGCAAACAACTTCCTCCTAACATCCACTTTCAATCTCCCCTCTGCCACTTCAAACCCATTGCCCCTTGTCCTGGCATTGCAAGCCCTTGTCAATAGTCCCTCCCCAGCCTTCCTGGAGCCCCCTTCAGATCCTGGAAGGCTACTCTAAGGTCTCCTGGAAGCCTTCTCTTCTCCAGGCTGCAGAGCCCCAACTCTCTCAGCCTGTCCTCACAGCAGAGCTGCTGCAGCCCTCTCAGCATCTTGGTGGCCTCCTCTGGACCTACTCCAACAGTTCCATGTCCTTCCTGTGCTGGGGGCTCCAGAACTGCACACAGGACTCCAGATGGGTCCAATTTCCCAGAAGCAGATCTTTATGAACAAGCTTTCTGTTTCCCTGTCAGCTGCAGCAGGTGCACAATAAAGATTGTTTATGCAAATATGATTTTCCTAGATCAGTGGTTAAAATATGGCTTATACCATGCTACCATTCATCACATTTCAAAAGTGCATTTGTNATCCTGGAGGACAGGAGTCTCCAGGGAGACCTTGTAGCTACATCTCAATATCTGAAGAGGACCTACAGGAAAGCTGTGGAAGGGCTGTTCAGAAGTGCTTGCAGCAATAGGATGGCAAACAATGGTTTGAAACCAGAACAGGATAGGTTTAGGCTGGGCATAGGAAGAAGTTCCTTACAATGAGAGTGATAAAATACTGCAGCAGGTTGTCCAGAAACAAACTGTTTAAGAAACTGTTGGAAATACACATTGTAAAGATAATCTTTTGAACACAAGGAAACAGTAAGGCTGTGATTTCAAAATACAATAAAAATCAAATTTCATAGNTTTGTCATCCACCTATGAAAAGTCTTATAAATCATTTGAGCAAAATGGATATTTCAGCAAGTTTTGTTTACTACATATGTCCTTTGACTGCAAAAGGTCTTCCTCTGTCCAACTTTGTTTTCTGGGATTTTGGCATGCTTGTTGCTGTCAAACTGCAGGCAGCTTTGCATGTGGGTGTGTGAAATAACTGAGAAGTTTTTATTGTAATGGATAACACTCCAGTTTTGCAAATACACCAAATCATTTGCCTAAATGGAATTGACAGGATAACTGGGCACTTCCATTCTTTACAAATGTTCACACACAAATGTTTGGTATCCAGGGAGTTTGAATTGATTTCCTCCTTTTTAATCCATTTAAGTGAAACTGCCACCTAAGCACTGGCTGAATAGTAGATGTGTGGTTGCTATAGTATCTTTCTATTGTTTTGAATTCTGTTATTGAACTACTGTTTCAGCTCCCAACAGTCTCCTAACAGGACTCTGACATGGAGGTTTTTTTTCTTCCTTAGTAAGAATTTTACTTTCACAAACATGTTACCTTTCCTGAGGCTACAGCTTGGAAAACAAAAAAAGCAGAATAAATCTGATAGATTCCTGTAAAATATGATTGATAATACTGTACACCTGTTGCTTTTTCCCAGTATCACAGAAGGAAAAGCTCTGCAATTCCTGAGACATGTAAAATGTGTTGCAGGTGGGACCATTCAAGCTGAAAATTCCTCTTGAGTTCTAGTAGAAATTCTCTAATGAAGAAAGACAGAAAAAAACTGTTTAGAAGACTATGGAGGAAAATTCTGACCATTTTTGTTAAATGTCCTGCTGTGGAATCCTTCAATAATAACAGTATTTTTACAGTAAAGTTTTCAAAAGATGAGGCATGAAGAAATGGTTGATACTGCACACAAATTGAGGTAAATAAAATGTATCTTCTAACCATGATGTTGTTTTTTCCTTTCAAATATTTTGCTCACTAAACTCTGATAATGCTTGAAATACTACTACACCTCCCAAAAATACTACAACAGAAAATGTTAAAAATAGAACTGAGTAAAAAAGGCAATGTTGTTATGCAGTGTATTCTATGAATTTTAATGCAGAAGCAAAAAAAAAGTATGTGAGGGATATTAACAACAATTGAATTCCTAACCTTGTGATTTCCTTCTCTGGAAATAAAGAAAACTACCAATGTGATCCTCAGTTTTATAAAGCTCACAGTAGATGGATTTGCAGTTGAATATATATATATATATATATGTCTGTGTGTGTATGATCAGAATTATTTAAAACTAAATTAATGGCCTTGAAAACATTACTGGTGTTTAGAATACTCAGAGTTTATAATATTACTTACTTGAAGAAACTGTTAGGCTGTCTTGGCAAGGTTCTCTGCAGGTTTAAAGGCATCTTGAAACCTGCCAATGCTGGCACAACACTGCACTAATAAATAGCACGGGAAACTTGTATAAGTCAACCAGCTGGCACAGAGCTCACTTTTCTTTCTGCTCTATTTTATTGTAACTGATATTTGAGGTTCTGGAGATATATAACCTACTCTTGAGATTATAATGCTTCTCAATATAAATTATGACATCCCATTTTTACACTGCTTTCCAACTTTTCTACATTTTGCCCATCTGGGCTTGATTTTTCACTCAGAAGTTTTGGTAAAGACTGCTGCTATTATCTGATGTTTACTTTAAAGCACTACTCTCTAACTCATCTTCAAATCTTGAAACTATTTGAAACAATCCTGTATTCTTTAAAATGTCAGTAAAGCTTTAACATTTTGATGTTAAATACCCTGCAGATGCTTAGTACTGATTTTTTTTTTGAGCTTTTTTGCTTAATTCTTCAAAGATTCTCTTTGCATTGGCCATACTTTTGTTTTCCTTGCAGTTACTGAGCTTTTGTGTTGAAGCAGTGTGAGCCTGAAGTACAGAGCTGGCCAGCAGAAAAAGTTGGTGTTATTTGTTTGCTCTGTGTTCCCTCTTCTCTCTTTTCCACACAAGGTACCACAGTAACCCCCTGTGTTGGTTCTAGTTTAATCTTCCCAGAGAGTCAAAATTTAGCTAACAGAACCAGTACAATAATAATAATAAACTTTCCCCTCTGTAATGGAGGAGTAATGAATTAATGTGAGATTATTTTAAAGATTAATACTATTAATATTCAATGTTTCCATCAGTTTGCCACTTCTGCCTGTTACAAACAGGTGCTGCAAAAGGAAAGAGTGATATGGATTGGGGTGGTCCATTGGACTAAAGAAGAGAAATGAGCATTTAGATGGAATTAGAAACAGAAAGGTTAAGATTAAAGACTGACTGAAAGAGTCAGGATGCCAGAATAAAAGGAGAAGGGAATCAGAAAAAATTCAGTGTGACACCAGTGGGGACAGCTCTAAGCTGCTAAGTGAAAAGTCTGATACAGACAGGACAAAGGTGACTGAAACTGTGCTGGAGAATAGAAAGACACTCAATTTAAAATTGTCAGGAATGAACTTTTGTATTTCAACAGCACACAGCATGTGTTCCAGCAGTATTTGGTCCTTCAGAATCCCTGTGTGCTCGCCTTCTCTCTTGCCAGACTCAGGAGATCTCTGCATCACTCACAGTTTCCTTGCAGGTGTTGTAACGACATCTGTATGTGGCCAGCTTGGCAAACGAGTGTCTGTGCAAATGTGGGCACATAGGCAGAGATGCTTTCCCAGCTTGGCAGGTGAGTGGCACTCTTGGAATATCCCTGCAGCCAAAAGGAGGAACTTTCACATTATGACTTCCTGTTGTGAGCTGGGCACAGACAATAACATTTACTCAGGCTGCCTCAGGTGCCACGACAATATTTCAGGCTGGATATTTCTTACTCTAGTGAGGTTTTACTTACTTTCATCTTTTCTTAGCAGTGAAATAAAAGGAAGATGAATTAAAAAAAATATATATATATATATTGAGTCTGGAGATATTTGTCCAAATATGGCACTCTTTTGTTTGTTTTAAATTTAGTATATTCCACATTGTTAGGAACAGTTATAAGGTTTGGTCTGCTCCTTGCGCTCCTCAGAATCTTCAGGAAAAGTTGTAATTCAGATATGGATTCAGCCTGTTCAATCTTACAGAGCAAAGCTGCTTTCTGCTGTCATTGACTCAGACCAGACAAGAAGAGGGTCAGAGTGATGCCAAGAGTTCAGGCTAGCACTTTCCTTGCAGGAGCTGGAAGCAGGTATATGCATTTTTGAGGCCGAACAATTTTTGCACCAAACTAAGCAAAGTTTTATACTGGGAGGTTACACTCCCCAGTTTCTGAAATGGTCAACATTCTCCTTTTTGTCTGTTTGACATTCTTAGACACATGAAATAATGATTTTTCTGGCCTGATGCAAGCTCATCTGTCCATTTCCACCATCCTGCTGAAAGCAACAAATCACCACCTTGGGAAAAGAGTTCTAGCTTGCACAAGTCAGTTTGCTGTGTCTAATCTACTTGGAGTTACACAAGGATTCTCTGCACTACCTTGAATTTAAATAATCCCAGACCTTTTCTCTTATCAAAATGTTCACTTTCTGAAGGGCACTGTGAAGGATTCCCTCCCCTTTTGCTTAAGAAGCTCTTCCCTAGCAGTGAATATGTTCTGCAAAATACTTTTACATATTAAGAATTCGTTTTATAGATCATGAAGTCATAAAAAACTTTAATGAAAAGCAACATAGAATAATTCAAACTACAGAATCATAGAATCATAGAATGGTAAGGTTGGAAGAGACCTCAAGGATCAACCAGTTCCAACCCCCCGCCATAGGCAGGGACACCTCCCGCTAGCACAGGTCACTCAAGGCCTCCTCCAACCTGGCCTTGAACACTTCCAGGGAGGGAGCAGCCACAACCTCCCTGGGCAACCTGTGCCAGTGTCTCACCACCCTCACTGCAAACAACTTCCTCCTAACATCCACTTTCAATCTCCCCTCTGACACTTCAAACCCATTGCCCCTTGTCCTGTCATTGCAAGACCTTGTCAATAGTCCCTCCCCAGCCTTCCTGGAGCCCCCTTCAGATCCTGGAAGGCTACTCTAAGGTCTCCTGGAAGCCTTCTCTTCTCCAGGCTGCAGAGCCCCAACTCTCTCAGCCTGTCCTCACAGCAGAGCTGCTGCAGCCCTCTCAGCATCTTGGTGGCCTCATCTGGACCTGCTCCAACAGTTCATAAATAACTGATGGACACCATTTAGATGAGGTGCAGGTAAGAGATTACCATTCACATACTTATCATCAAACAATTAAAAAAATCAGCATCTATACACTTTGTTTAAATATGCCAAATTTTCATGTATTTGCATTAAACAGAAGATGATTATACTTTACAAAGAGTAGATTATGTAATGCAACCATACTAGTAATATTTATACTAAAATTTGTTCATCTAGAAAAAATATTCATTGTATATAGAAAAATGTCAATAATAACGTGCCATTTAAAAAAACAACACTTGAGTTGTGTATTAGACACGTCAGAGTGAAAAAAGAAAGGAAAGTAAGGAGCAACATTTCTTAGCCATCAGTCATAATTACAAGAGAATTTCTCTTGGCTCAGTTTTATACATTTAAGTTACTGGAAAGTTTAATTGGAGTTTGCATGTGGATACACCTTCTAGGTGCCAGTGAAGCAGCAGTAGGACCAAAGTCCAGAGAGCTTCTGCCACCCATGTTCTCCATACTTTACATAGGCAGTTTTGTCATGCTTTATCTTTTTGCTATCTAGCATTTCCTTGTGAGTTCCCCACCTTCATTTTGCATAAATCATTTTAAAGGAAATTGCAGTGTTCCTCTTTTCCTTGAGGGTGTTGGAGGTGTTCTGCTTAAATTTTGCTAAAGAAGAGAGCACAAAGTTCTGTATTGTAATCATAGAACCACATAATGGTTTGTGTTGGAAGCATTTTTAAAGGTCATCTGGTGCAGTCCTCCCAAGATTAACAGGCATATATTCAACTAGATCAGGTTGCTCAGAGCTCCATCCAACCTGACCTTGAGTATTTCCAGAGATGAGGCTGTACAACCTCTCTAGGCTACCTGTTCCAGTGCCTCTCTGCTCTCATAGCCAATAGTTTCTTCCTTGTATATTGTTTGAATGTGCCTTGGTTTAGCTGAAAACCATTATCCCTCGTCCATAGTCTACTAAAAACTTTATCATTCTTACAAGCCCTCTTTAACTATTTAAAATCCACTACAAGGTCTCTCTGAAACCTTCTCTTCTCCAGGCTGAACAACCCCAATTCTCTAAGCCTTTCATGGTAGGAGAGGTGTCCTAGCCCTCTGATCATCTTTGTGGCCCTTCTCTGGACCAACTCCAAGAGATCCAAGTCTTGTCTGTAATGAAGATTCTTGAGAGGGACCCAGTGGACTTTTGTCCAGTTGTCTCTAAAGCTAAGCAGCTGATAAAGTCCCAAGGAAAATCTCACAAGTTAATATCCTGTAACTCTTGTGTGCAGAAGAGACCTAATATAAAAGCCTACTAATACACTTACACTTTCAGTACCAAATCAATATTCTTACTGCAAATGAATACTTTCCTGTAGTGTTTGTATACACACACAATATTCATGCATATATATAACAATTCTGTTTGTTTAACATTCTAATCCACCAATTAATTTATTGAAATGGAATTATTCTTTATAGGGATAATCTTTGCTGAAAAAAGTAAAATCCCCTTAACCAATTTGACTTCATCCTGCCTTTGGGGCTGGAACAGCAGATAATGCCAACACCTACACATCAGTGCATGGATCCATGAAGATCTTAAGCACTGAATTCTGTTATTGAGGAAAAGATACCATGCCCAAACTGCATTAAGCTGATTATGTACAGTGCAAAGTGCTGTCCCAGGAAATAGAGTCTTTCTATAGGGCTCTCCCCTCCTACCTTGTGATTAATTTCACATATTGATGTGAATAAAAAGGCTCAGTGTGAGTTACACTCAAAGGCTGGACTCTCACCTATTGCATAGTATTGTTGCAGTCCCTTAGAGCTAAGTCTCTGTTTATTTCTGTTTTTTCTATCTTCAGCACACAAAAAAAAAATCCTTCAATTTTAAGGGCTGTAAGTCTGTTGTCACTGGAAAGATAAAGATAGACTCTTGAATCTTCTTCTCAACCAGTAACTAAATAACTGTACCTGATGTATTCAACCATACCTCTACCCTCAAACACTGCAGCTGGACATACCAGGGACTTTTTATTTCAAATGTCACAGATGTGTAAGGCATTTCTGCTTTCAGTGCTAAAGAGAATGTTCTTAAATTGCTGAGAGGTCTGATATGGGAGGGGGGGGAACCTATTTAATGTTTATATATATTTTGAGTAACAATTTTTAAATCATCTGAATTTGATTACTCAGTAAGTGCTTGCTCCTTTTACGAATTAAGACCTTCTGGAAATGTAATTGATGGTATTATTCCATTCAGTGAAAGTAAGAGAGCAACATCAGTTCTCAAGCAATGCAGCAATCTGGCATCTGCCTCTGAACTGAACACAAGGTTTTCTATTGTTCTTGCTTAGTTAGCTTTACAACTCCAGCTTTTATGTACACCTTCCACAATAATACCTAAGGAAGAATTCTAGAAACATATGCATACAGCAGGTTACAGAGGAAACTAAAATGAAGTTAAAACCCCAGGCAGATTTTGTAATAGGAAGAGCACCCAAGGTGACAGAAAAGACTACAGAAAGTGTGAAAGTGAAAATCTCACACCTGAGCATGTGCACTGTATATGACATTGGATTTTGTTGGGTTTATTTTTCTCTTTTCTTTTTTCCCCCCAAGATAAGGAGGAATCCAGCTATAGTGCAGCTTCACCTGCTCTAGGCTTAAATATGCAGTGAGAACACAGCCCTGTCACGGGTGTGTGCTGCTGTAAATTGGCCTAGAAAGCCCAATCTAATGCTTGACAGCTGTCCTCCAACAGTTCAGTGAACTCTCACCAAAATACAGAATAGCACTCAAAAGCTGTAACTACTGTCTTGGGGTTTTCTTCCCTTTCTCTATCATTTCCTTGCTACAGCAGTATTTTAATTTATTTAACAGCAATGTCTCCACTTCTCCTTGAAAAGTTTCACTGTTACCTTTTGCTCCTTCCTTGCTATGGAAAAATAGAGAACACTAATTTCCTCATGTGAACTAAATGAAATCCAGAGAAATAACCTACTCTTTATTTGTTTCACTCTAAAAATTAATGTGAATTTCTGTCCTTCCCCAAACCTTTCTCATGGTTTAACCCCAGCTAAGGCAACTAAGCACCACACAGCCTCTCATTCACCTCCAACAGGATGGGGGAGTGAATTCGAAGGGCAGAAGTGAGAAAGTCATGTGTTGAGGTAAGTAATACACTCTAATAGCTAAAGCTAAGATCACACATGCATGCAAAGCAATAATAACAATTCATTAACTACTTACCCTAAGCAGGCAGGTGTGCTCCAGGAAAGCAGGGCTCTGTCACTCCAAAAGTGTGTGCCCCTTCATTTTTTTACCTCCAGTTTTGTATGCTGAGCATGACATCATTTGGTACGAAATAGCATTTTAGGCCATTGGAGTCAGCTGTTCCAGATGTGTGTACTTCCAGCTTCTTGTGCATCCTCACACTAATTGCTGGTGAGTTGGAGTGAGAAGCAGAAAACCCCCAAGCTGTCAGCCTGACTTGTGTGCCTGGGAAGATCATGGAACAGGTTCCTGCAGATGCCATGCCAAGGCACACAGGGCACACAGAGGTCATTCAAGACAGTCAGAATGGCTTTAGTAGGAGCAAATTCTTCCTGACCAGCCTAGTGGCTTTCTAGGATAAAATGCCTATGTCAGTGGATAAGGGACAACCTATGATGTGACCTATCTGTACTTTTGCTAGGCCTTTGACAAGTCGTCCCCCCCCAGACATCCTACTTGCCAAGTTGGACAGATACAGATTTGAGAGGTGGACTGTTCAGTGGATAAGGAATTGGCTGAATGTTCACATCCAGTTCAGTGTCTCGAAGTTCAGATGGAAGACAGTGATGGAAACTCAGGAGTCAGTACTGGGACCTGTGCCCTTTAATATTTTTATCAATGATATAGACAGTGAGATGGAGTGCACCATCAGCAAGTTTGCAGATGACACCAAATGGAATGGTGGTGTAGATACGTCAGAGGGATGGGATGTCATCCAGAGGGATCTGGACAAGCTGGAGCCTCGTGAGGTTCAACAAGGGCAAGTGCAGGGTCCTTCATCTAGGCCAGAAGAATCCTCACTATCAGTACAAACTGGGGGTTGAAGTGATAGAAAACAGGCCTGAGAAAAAGGACCTGGGAGTGGCAATGGACATCAAGCTGGACATGAGCAGACAGTGTGTGCTCGCAGCCCAGAAGGCGAGTTTAATCCTGGGTTGCATCAAAAGGAGTGTTGCCAGCAGATGCAGAGAGGTGATTCTGACACCTTGCTCTGGCTGGACCTCACCTGGAGTACTGTGCCCAGGTCTGGAACCCTCAGTACATGGACCTGATGAAGTGGGTCCAGAGGAGGGCCATGAAAATGATCAGGAGGTTGGAACACCTCTGTTACAAAGACAGGCTGAGTGAGCTGGGGTTGTTCAGCCTGGAGAAGTGAAGGCTCTGAGGAGACATAGCAACAACCTTCCAGTACCTGAGGGGGCCCACCAGAAGGAGAGAGAGAGATTGCTTACAGAGCCTGTACTGGTAAGACAAGTGGCAACGGGTTCAAACTACACAAGAGCAGATTTAGATTGGATGTTAGGAACAAGTTCTTTACCATGAGAGTAGTGGAACATTGGAACAGGTTGCCCAGGGAGCTGGCGTTGCAGGAAATTAATAATTTATTATGAATTATGAATATTTATTTCAGTATTAATATTATTTTTTATTATTAATATTAAAAAATTTGGGAAAATTCCCTAAGATTCCTTTGGATTTTTGGTTGACAGGAAGTAGTTGCACAAAGGGTATTTATGAACAAGGAATTAAACAGTTTAAACAACCAGAACTTGTAAAACAGGAGCAATTCTAACTCTGCTCACAGAGCCTTAGCATTAACTCCAGCAGATGGACTCGCTACACATTGGCCCCTGAGTAAGTTTCCTGTACTAAGACACTTCCAAAACCTACGGTTATGATCCTGAGGTAAAATGCAGAATGTTCCAGGCAGAGGGAAGGAAAGAAGAGCTGGGTTGGTGCTAAGCTACTGGTGCAAGCTGCAAACAGGTGGCTGCTGTGATTGCCAGTTGAACGAGCTGGGAATGGGGCACTGCTCCTGGTGGAGCTGAAAGGCTTCTAATCACTTCTCATTAATTGCATCATTTTGGAAATGAAACTGGCCAACAGGCACTGGCATCATTGTTCTGCCCAAGGAATTCAAAGCTTCATGACTCCTGTTACCACCCAGGCAGGTTGAGGGGCAGCAGCAGACACCTGACAGGTGGTGCTAAGCTTCCAGCCCTCAGGGCTTTGCTGGGGCCAAACCCTCCATTGTTTGCTCATCCACTCAACTCCTGAACCTGCAACAGCAGGAGGAGAGCAAGGGTTAGACAGGCCTGGCAGGATTTGTGCCCTACCAGGACAGGTGGCTGAGCCCTCCTTCCTGGAGATGTACTAGGTGAGGCTTGACAAGACTCTGGGGAACCTGATCTACCTGAGAATGCCTCTGGTTACTGCAGCAGGGCTTGCACTGGAGGACCTTCTGAAGTGCCTTCCAAGCCAAACTATTCTGTGATTCTATGGTTCCATGATTCTATAAGCCTTTGTCTCTGTGTAAGTGCTGCTGAGCACTAATGAAAACAATCTTGGGAGCAGTTTCCAGTACAAATCCAAAACAAGGCTTCATACTAGCTGGTATGAAGAAAATTGTCTGTCCCAGGCAAAAGTAGCAAATCCTTCCAGATTCCTGATCTAGCAGTCCCTGCATTAGCAGGGAGATTGAACTACATGATCTCCAGGCAAATTTAAAATTCATTCTGTGATCAGGTATTAAATATTCCTCTTTATTTCAGGGATCCTCAGAGTCTAGCACCATCTTTCTGAATAGAACTATTCTACTGTACAGCAAATAACTGTACCAGGTTACTGTAAGCTTGTTAACAGGTACAATAAGAAAATATCTTTTCGATTTGAAGATAATCAGGTAGCATTGCAGGCACAATTCTCTGTGAATTGATATAAATGATCATAGAATGGTTTAGGTTGGAAGGGACCTCAAGGATCATCCAGTTCCAACTCCCTGCCATAGGCAGGGGCATCTCCCACTAGTACAGGTCACTCAAGGCCTTGTCCAAGCTGGCCCTGAACAGGGGTCCCTCCCTCCAGGGAGGAAGCAATGATGAATGAATGGATATAAAGTTGAATACTGATAGAACACATACAATGTTAATTGTTACATCGAGACATGAAGTAAAAAGAAAGGAAAATAAAAAAATGTAATCAGGAATTGGTTGTTGGGATTCCTTTATAATGTATTTCCAGTAATTTTCTAACTTCCTGTTCATTCTTCAGAATGTTTGTTCTCATAATAAATATATTAGAAATAATACCTGTGGAAAATCCTAGGTCTTCTATTTCCAAAACTTCCTTTACTGTTTTCTGCAGTTCTAATGCAGTTTTACTCCCAGACATTGACTTTACGAATTTTTGCCCGGAGAGTTTTTATTAGAATTTGCCTAATTCCTGCTAGCATTCTAGCCACAAGTTTATTACTCCAAGCCAGTCTCTGCTCAAGCAGTGACAAACCACCTTTGGGAATATATCAGGCAAGCATGAATCCCAGCCAGCTGTAAATACAGCAGGCAAATTGCTGGCTCATTGGAATAGTCTACCTTTATTTATTTATCCCTAATTATAATACAAGGATTTTAGAAAATTAAATTATAGCTGTTATTTCCTAGGCCAACCTTTCCCAGCAGAATATGTTGGATAGAAAAAAAAAACCCCAAACCTATTTTAAATAATACTGCATCTCTCAAAATGAAGCTTCATCTGTGTGGAGTGGCAATAAAATGTTACTTTAGAACTGTACTCCCGTGAGTGTAAAAGGGCAAAAACATCCCTGGAGAAGGAGGTGTTCAGACTTCTATCTTAAAAATAAATGATCCAAACAGAAGAGGGACTTCTGAAAGCAACCTTAATGTACACTGTACTAAATGAATTCTTGTCATATACAATCTCATGGACTCAAGGCTTATTTGAAGAGTTTTATTCAGTTTGAAATAGGCCGTTTCAGTGGTGTGACAAAGGGCCTTCGCAGTGTTTAATACATGTAAAATGAGTTGGCATTCCAGCATTTGTTCTGAAATATTTACAAAATTCCCTTATTATATTTTAAGAGTGTGCTCTGAAGCATTCCACACAGCGCAGTCACAACTCCTGGTGTGTTTTGTTCCCTTCGAATCTCCCATCCCTGTAGAGAGCTTTCAGCTGGAAACGCCTCAGGTCTTGCTGTAGAAGATAGACAATATTGTGTGGAGCTTTAGAGAAAGCAATTGTATTGCAAATCTCTAGTTGCATGCAAACAAAAGATACTTCAGCTGTTGTGATGGATATTTAAGTTACAGGAAGAATGTAGAATAAAGAAGAACCTGTAATATCTTGGAGAACAATTGAAAACTCCATGAATAGTCAAAATCTACTCACTTTTCCCTTGCCAACACATATACATCTTGTGTTCTTGTTTCTTCTGGGTTCTGTTTGGGGGTTGGTTTGTTTGTTCATGGTTAATAAAACAAACTAGCTGAAAGAAAGTCAGCCCTGCCATCAGAGCAGCATTTTTTGTCTGTGTGTGTGGTTATCATGCATGGCTACATTACAAATTACCTTTCAATTCTGTCATATTTTGTTATGATTTTAAGTCAGAACCACAAATCAGAATCCAGCCTTTTTCAGCCTCTGAAACTGTGATGATAATGAGATCAACAGCCAATGTTTGCCACTGGAAATGCAGAACAACTGAAACTACAGTAGCCCATGACAACATTGCAGTTTAGGCAATGAATTCTTCTTGATTACAAGGTTAAAAAAATGCTGTCACAACTTAAGAAAGAACACAACAACAAAAAAGTCAGCAAGTTGAGCTATAGAGTCCTATTTGAACTGTAACAAGTTGAGATGCCTACCCTAGAGTAGTTAATGCATCTGTCACCCACTTTATACATAGATAGCTACTGAAAGAGATTCAGAAAAACAAATCCAGAGTCAGTACAAGAGTTAGAGTGAGAAGACCTAAACTCCACATAGAGACTTTAACTTGTGGAATTAGAAAATCTGTGTGAAGAGCAGACTGCTATGAGTTTTCTTAATTATTACCATTTTTCCTATGAATGTTCTGCAAGTTCCTTTCTGGTTAATATTAAAACTCCCACTTCATTAAATGAGGTGTGTTTTAACTCTACTTCAATACCATTTAAATCAAACCTATGGTTACTGAACTCCTCACAGACTCCTGAGGCCCCAGAGAAAGCCATGACAAAGGAGAGTTTTCCATGTTTGATGAGGACTGGGCTGATGAGGAATGGGTTAGGGAACAGTAGTTTGGACATCCATAAATCCATGGGTCCTGATGGCATGCACCTGTGGGTGCTGAGGGAGCTGCTGGAGGTCATTGCCACACCACTCTCCACCATCTTTGCTAAGTCATGGCTGATCCAAGAGTTGCCTGGGGACCAGAGGAAGGCAAATGTCACTCCAATCTTGAAAATGCGTAAGAAGGAGGACCCAGGTTACTACAGACCTGTCAGCCTCACCTTTGCCCATGGAAAGGTGATAGAACAACTTAGCCTTGGCACTGTCCTTAGGCATACCAAGGACAACAGGGTTATTAGGTGCAGTCAGTATGGTTTTACCAAGGGAAAGTCATGTTTGACCAACCTGATAGCCTTCTGTGAGGACATAATCAGGTGGATAGGTGATGGCAGAGCAGTGGCTGTGTTTATCTTGATTTCAGTAAAGCATTTGACACCATCTCCCACAGCATCCTTGCAGCACAACTGAGAAAGCACGGTCTGCATGACTGGGGAGTGAATTGTGAGTGGTTGAAGGAAGGAAGTCAGTTTCATGTAAACATAAGGAGGAATGTTTTCACTGTGGGTGTGACAGAAGACTGGAACAGGCTGCCCTGGGGGCTTGTGGAGTCCCCATCTCTGGAGACATCCAAAACCCACCTGGGTGTATTCCTGTGTGATCTGGTACAGGTGATCCTGCTCTGACAGGGGAGTTGGAGTAGATGATCTCTCGAGGTCTCTTCCAGTCACTAACATGCTGTGGTTCTGTGATTCTGTGCTTTTGTGGTTTTCTTTTTGTATTACCTTGTTTCAATTTACAACATTGTTGTAGAGGAAAAAATGGAAATGAAGGAATAAATTATTATTTTAAGACAGTGAAGCACATTGAATTGTTCAGTGATTGTGCCTATATATTCTGTAAATGTGTAGCAGTTCCACTTTTGTGAACATTGCCTTAATACCCAATTATTTCTTTACCACCACTAATGACTAAATGCTAAAGTAATTATATTTCTGCACTGTTGTGATGCTTGCAAACTGTGCTCCAACGATGAACAAACAAAGGAATTTTTAATCTCCCCAGATCAGAAGCTGTTATTTTAAACAGTAATCCTTCTGACATCATCAGTGATTTGCTTTATTGGGTTGATTGGCTGTTTCTGAACCGAAATTACTCTGTTCACTGATGACAAAAATAAAACAGCATCGACATGCAGAGTGAACAAAATGTCTAAAGCAAATGCAATGTCATTTATTTTTTCAGGTTAAACATAATATTGCTGCAAATTGTTCATCTGTTTCATGACAAAAACTGCTGGAATTATTAATTGAAGAATATATAAACTGAAACTCTGTAAAAATATTAGAGAGCTTTTCAGGCAGTGATATAAAAGGAATGCTAGAAGTAGTGTTAGTAAGAGTGGTCAAAAATAACAATGCATAATTTGGTAATTAATTGAAAATACTCTGCCTGGCTGCTCTCCAGCCACTCTGTCCCCAGCCTGTAGCACTGCTTGGGGTTGTTGTGGCCAGAGTGTAGAACCCTGCACTTAGCCTTGTTCAATCTCACCCCATTGGCCTCTGNGGCAGCTCATCTGCAGCTCTCTCAGCAGCCTAGGGCGGATCCCATCTGGTCCCATGGACTTGTGAGGATCCAAGTGGCTCAGCAGGTCCCTTACTGCTTCCTCCTGGATTACAGAGGGACCATACTGGTCCCTGGCACCATCTGCCAGTTCAGGAGGCCACTTGTCCTGGAGACAACCTGGCCCACTCTTGAAGATTGAGCCAAAGGAGGTGTTAAGTACCTCTGCCTTTTCCTCCTCTTTTGTTTCTCTATTCCTCTCCACATCCAATAAAGAGCAGAGGTAGTCCTTGCCCCTTCTTTTGCCATTGATACAGAGACATTTTTTATTCTCCTTTGCAGCACTGGCCAGCCTAAGGTCTAAATGGGCTTTTGCCTCTCTGATTTTTTTTCCTACAAGACCTAGCAACATCCTTAAACTCTTCCTGGGATACCTCCCCTGTTTTCCAAAGGTGATATGCCCTCATTCGTTACAACAGGTACCATAAAAACAGTGTTTATAGGTTTATTTGGCATTTATATGACCAATAAATGAACAAAGTGTTGTTATGGCAAAATCTTACTGTATTTATTTTTATTTATTTTTTCATATTCATACTTACTTTTTTCTACTCTTTTCTGAAAATCATTATTTTATATTGAACTGATTTTTTTATAGTTTAAGACTAGGGTCTTAATTATAAATTGTAAACAAAGTTTTCAAGAGAATTCAAGACTATGTCCCAGAAGGGACTGAACAGAACATAAGAGAGATATTTGTCTCATTTCATTGGTTTATGATTTTCCTATATGATCTGAAGTTCAGAGTGTTCTTTCTCCCTCTTGCTTTCTTAATTCCCTCTGTATCTCCCTCTGACTTTGCTTTTTTTCTCTGCACTGATTATTGTTTAGACTATGCTAAGAATGTTGACTGGGAGCAGGGAATAGATAATGTTGTGTTAGCTGGCAACAGCCTGGGCCTTGTCCAGGGGGGTTAGCTGGGCTGTTTTCTAGTTGCATGTGTATGTGTCTATTACCTTTTATATTTAGTCTACTTTTGTAAATAATAATTTCTTTTTACCTCCATATTCTGAATACTGTGGTCATTTACCTTTGGAGGGTAAATGCTAAACTTAAGTGGTGTAAACTCACCACATGAAATAACAGCATGAGGGTTTTTTCTAAACTTCACTTTAAACTTAGATGGTTTCATTATCAACTTTTTTTTCCACAAACTCTTATTTTTTGAAGATTAAGGTTTCAGTCTCAGATCTATTCCTATCCATGCAGTGGATTATCCTACAGATATTTTTATTATCCATGATGACAATAATTTATCTACTTTTTTACAATATATAATTGTATATATACAATTTTTATACAATAATTTATCTATTTTTTAATAATTTTTTTCAGAAATAATTTTAATGGACATGTTTCAAAAGGTTATAGAATCACAGAATCATAGAATGATGAGGTTGGAAGGGACCTCAAGGATCATCCAGTTCCAACCCCCTGCCATAGGCAGGGACACCTCCCACTAGTACAGCTCACTCAAGGCCTCCTCCAACCTGGCCTTGAACACCTCCAGGCAGGGAGCAGCCACAACCTCCCTGGGCAACCTGTGCCAGTGTCTCACCACCCTCACTGCAAACAACTTCCTCCTAACATCCACTTTCACTCTCCCCTCTGCCAGTTCAAACCCATTGCCCCTTGTCCTGGCATTGCAAGCCCTTGTCAATAGTCCCTCCCCAGCCTTCCTGTAGCCCCCTTCAGATCCTGGAAGGCTACTCTAAGATCTCCTGGAAGCCTTCTCCAGGCTGCAGAGCCCCAACTCTCTCAGCCTGTCCTCACAGCAGAGCTGCTGCAGCCCTCTGACAATCTTTGTGGCCTCCTCTGGACCCACTCCAACACTTCCATGTCCTTCCTGTGCTGGGGGCTCCAGAGCTGCACACAGGACTGCAGGTGGGGTCTGAGGAGAGCAGAGCAAAGGGGCACAATCCCCTCCCTTGCCCTGCTGCCCACACTGCTCTTGCTGCAGCCCAGCACACAGTTGCTGTCTGGGCTGCACTCACACTGCAGCCTCATCTTGAGCTTTTCCTCACCCCAGACCCCCCAGGGCCTGTTCCTCAGGGCTGCTCTCAGCCATTCCCCACCCAGCCTGGAGTTGTGCTTGGCATTGTGCCTACCCAGGTGCAGGATCTTACCCTTGGATTGCCCAATTAAATCTGGAGAGATAAACAACCAAAAACCCCACATATAGTTCATGTAGGTAAATAAACCCTATAGGTCTCTTTGGAACTGTAGCTACTTTGTTCTAAATATTTTCCTGTCTATAAGGATGTACCTCTACTTTTCTTTAGATAAAAGAAATATTATATTTCAGTAATGTTTAGGTTTATGTAATATGAATGTTTAGGTAATATTTATGTTTATGTAATGTGTATGTTTAACACAGTTTTAATACTTGAGAAAAATAAGAAATGGAAACTTCAGTATATTTTGAGATTTGGAAACAATAGCACCAAACAGTAGAAGATTATAAAAACACTGTTGGAATTACAAAAGACATATCATACATTCCATTCAAACCAGTTACAGCTTCATTGTATTCCCACAAATCAAGTACATGATTTCTTGTAAATGCATCATTAAAATGTCTCCTGTTGCTTACAGGTAAGTGTACTAGAAGAAAAAAACATACATATATATATATAGTATAAAATAAAAGGCTGGTCTTTATGTGAGTAATTATCAAAGATCTGACTTCTTTATTGCAGCAGTGAGACTTAGAATAAATATTTTCAGCTCGCCAGAACTCCTGTTGGAAGTATTGAGCTTGTGCAAGGTCCCTGAAAAGCATCAGCAGGGAAATGGGACTGAATTGAACTGATTGAAGTCTGCATTCTGCTGAGAGAGTCGTGGTAACGGTAGAAACAGTTTTACTTTCAAAAGGAAGATCAGCTGCTAAGAAAGCTAATATGCTTTCCAGAAAATTTGTCTGCTTCCTTGGTTTACATACGACTTGAAAAACCTGTCATAATAAATAAATCAAATATTGCTGAAAGCTTATAGCAAGGGGACAGATTGTGTCTTTTCTTGGATTTTTTCCCCTGTAGAAAACAGAAACAGCAAGTCAAGAGGATGAAAGAATGCAACTTTTAGGAGATACTGTTAGTGTAGCATTTTTCTGCAACACCAGAACCCCTGTATCTCTTGGTTCGATCATTTTCAGTTGTTTAAACATTATTTTAATTCAAAATTCTCTGTCTTACTTTCATATAAATGTGTACAATTATATTGTTATTTTCTAATAAACTCACAATACATTTTCAGTCTTCTGTCTCTATTATTTATTCCTCTGATTATTATTTACTTTACTCTGATCTTGTTAGCATTTTTACATGTTGTTGTTATTACACTTGGGAGCAATCGATGCCTTCTACCCAGACTTGAGCAAAGCATTCAGTGCTGTGCTGCACAATATCCTTGACTCTAAACTGGAAAGACATGGAACTGACACACAGACCACTTAGTGAATAAGGAATTGGCTGGATGTTTGCACCCCAAGAGCTGCAGTCAATAGCTGGATGCAGACCAGTGCTGAGTGGCATTCCTCAGAGGCTAGTACTAGAACCAGTGGTATTGAACATCCTTGTCAAAGGCATGAAGAGTGGGATTGAGTGCATCCTCAGCAAGTCTGCAAAGGGCACCAAGCTGTGTGGTGTGGCTGACCACACTGGAGGGGCAGGATGCCACTCACAGGCACCTTGAGAAGTGAGCCTGTGCAAACTTCCTTAAGTTCAAGTACAAATTCTTGCACACAGGTTGGGATGATTCCAAGCACAAATAGGTGCATAGGTGTTAATTAAAGAAAAAAAAAACCCATGTGGTAAGACATATAACACATATTTCTAAAGGTGGCAGAGTATTGGAAAAGTTTGTAGAGGACCTGCAAACCACACCTCTGAACATCAGTTTATGTGTTACAAATTTGCAATGAATGTTTTATTAGGAAGGAAGGAGGTTTCATAGGATTGACCCATTATGTCCTGAGTGCTGTGGGCTCATTGACTATTCATAGATGATTGTATCAATAATGCTAGTGGTATTTTTATTTCCTTGAATCATTCAATGTATTTTCTGGGGAACCATTGTGTACAACAGGTAAATACTTTCATTCTCAATCCTCTCTTTGAGATTTTATCCTGAAGGAAACAGAATTGACTTTTCTTTGCTTGGAGGACACGGTGAAGTAAACACCTTGCCTCTCACAGCATGACAAAGCACCTTAAACGCTATAGGAGCATTTCTGATCAGGGACATGCTTGCATTGATTTGAATCCTATTGTCAAACACAAGTTGGAAAACAGAGGGAGGAGGTGAGAGAAAGTGAAAAAAGCTAAAGTTCTTCTATCAGCTTTCACAGCTATTTCCACTTTATCCTCTCTTCTCACTCTGTATTTTTCCCTTGCTCCTTCCTTTTCTTCTTTCTACTTGGATGTATGCCAATGCACCTAATTAGTTTGAGAGAGGTTTTCCCCTAGAATAGTTTTGCAATTCATTAGTGTTGCAATTTATGAAAACAGACTGGTTAGCTATGCTATTATAGCTCTCAATTTTGTAGGTATTATGTATTATTTATTTATTTTTTGAAATGATATCTCTGCTGTTGTCTCCTTTTAGAAAGGGCTAAAATTCATTTAGCAGGCATGGCTTTGCTGGACTGCAAAGGGTTCAAAACACCCAAAAAATGGTGCTGATGAAGACTTTGTAAGCTTCCATCTTAAGGAGAGTGCCTTCAAGTGTAACACCGTAAGGGAAAACACGACATGATGGCTCTACCAAGCACTTTACCAAAGCAGTACCAGGGACTCTTCTTGCTAAACAGACTGAATATTAACCAGGAGCTATTGTGCCATTCTTTCCATTTAATACCTGATTAACTTGTTGACACATGCTACTCCATGATTATTGTAATGTGCATATTCTAACTACCCAGGAAACCATCAGCTTTATTTTCCCCAGGAAAAACACTGATCTTCTCTCTTCTTCCCAAGGAACTCTGCCAAATTAAACTGTGTAGAGATATTTCAACTTACCAGTGCATTCCTCAAAGCTTTTATATCATAGTGTGAAGAAGGCATAGTGCAGATTTTTGGTACTGATTTCTCTCTCAAATATACACTTGGGAAAGATGTATTGATTTGTATACTCTTAGTGTTTAATAAAATCATTTATGAACTCTCAATAATAAATATTTTGTTCCCTAGGTTGGATAGCACAGAAAACTACTCATACCTCTCTAAGACATGCTCATACCTTCCCCAAACTGAGCAGCCCCAACTCTCTCTCAGCCTGTCCCCCTAGCAGAGATGCTCCAACCCCCTGATCATCCTTTTCTGACACATTGCAGCATGTCTGTGTCCTTCTTGTAACAGGGGCTTCAAAACTGTGCACAGTACTCCAGGTGGGGAGGGCGAGAATCACCTCTCTTGACCTGCTGGCCACACTTCTCTTGATGCAATCCAGGATATGGTTGGCTTTCAGGGCTGCAGGTGTACAGTGGCAGCTCATATTCAGCTTCTCATTCACCAGTACCCCCAGGTCCCTTTCTGAAGGGTTGCTCTCAAGCCAGTCACTGTCCAGCCCAGATGCAGAACCCTACACTTGGCCTTGTTGAACCTCATGAGGCTGGCATAAGCCTACCTCTCCAGCCAGTCAAGGTCCCTCTGTATGACAGCCCTTCCCTCCAGGGTGTCAGCTGCACCACACAGCTTGGTGTGGTTGGCAGACTTGCTGAGGGTGGGCTCAATGCCACTGTCCATGTCCCAGAGCTCCTTGAGGGACTCTGCTTGTCACTGGCCTCCACTTGGACATGGAGCCACTGACAGCTGCTCTTCAGGTTCTTTATCCACCAAGTGGCCATCCATCAAACTCTTCTTTTTCACACAATCACAGAATGTTAGGGGTTGGAAACCACCTTGTAAGATCATTTAGTCAACCCCTGCCAGAACAGAATCACCAACACCAGATCACACAGGAATGCATCCAGGAGGGTGTTGAACATCTCCGGAGAGGGAGACTCCAGAACCTGCCTGGGCATCCTGTTCCAGTGTTCTGTCACTGGGTGGAGGAGTTCTTCTATCTGGCTGCACCTCCCAGAGGTGTGGTCCTTGAGGCCATCCAGTGCTGGCTTAAGATCAGGCTACACCCTGTCCCCTGACACCCTGACGGCAGCCTGCTCCCAGTAGAGCTTTTCCTGGCCAGCTGAATCAGTTGTGAGTGCAGTCCTTAGAGGGGCCATGGCTTTCTGAGTGCTGGATACCATTGCTCTTTGCTAGATCTGGCAGAGCTTCAGCAGCCTCCCTGTGTGCTCTTCTCCACAGACTGCTGTGCCATGCCCTTGCTGATATTCCGTGCACTGTTTGCCTGCCATGGTTGTTGGCTCTCTCTTGGGACTTCTTCACGTGTGGAGTGGGCTTGGCTGCCATTGCTCATGGCCCGGCCAAAGTCTCATCAGCTGCTGTCACACAAGGCAGAACGTCCTGGTGGCTCTTCTGGCCCTTCCAGTATTATCCTGTGCACTGTGGGGGAGTGTTCCACTGCAAATCATGCCCATACCAGAACTTCTCATTGAAGCGACTAAGTGATAGTTCTAGTTACACATAAATCATTTATATACATCACATTTGTTTCAAGCTTTTTCATTCTACATCCTCGTTTCCAGAAGTTGCCTTTCCTGATGTTGTTCTTAGGGATTTTCTTTTAAATATATTTTCATGTTTCTAAATAATAATAAACACCAGGAGGAACTAGAAATCTGTCTTTGGATGAGGAATCCAAGTCCCTCAGTAACTTCCTGAATTGGTTTTCAGTCCTGTTAATATTGTATCACTACACTTCACTTGGTGTATTTCTACTACATTTCACTTGGTGTGTCACGTTGTGGCTGCTCCCTGCCTGGAGGTGTTCAAGGCCAGGTTGGAGGAGGCCTTGAGTGACCTGTACTAGTGGGAGGTGTCCCTGCCTATGGCAGGGGGTTGGAACTTGCTGAGCTTTGAGGTCCCTTCCAACCTTACCATTCTATGATTCTGTGATTCTGTGTATCTCTTTTTTGTGAGCATAAGAGTCAGTCCTGAGAAAAATTAAGTTATATTGAACATTTTTTCCCCCCAAAATTTCGTGTCCACGTTCAGAAACTGAATTTTTCATTATTTTGTTGTTGCTTTTACTCTAACTTTTCTTTTAAGTTAGGCGATAAAACTACCAAATAACATTTCTGTATTTCTCTCTCCTTCATAGTTATTAACAGCAAATAACATCAGTAAAATCTGAGCTATGACATTTTTATGTCTAAATAAACTGAAAAACTGAAAAATTTAGTAAGATGGCTGAATGCCTTTCCAGATCAGACACCAATGGAAAACCTCAGCAGTTATCAAGGAAGTTCTAAGCACCTTGAAAATTCATCAGCCAAAACTTCAGCTAAAAACATTACACAAAATGCACAATTGCAACCACATTAGAAATCCTTGTTCTAAACTACTGCTAACTACAGCACAGGGAAGCACTAATTCTGGAAGCAGAAATCTCTGTAGTATTTTATAATTTATATAATAAACTTTTTTCAGATTCCTGGAGCAGGATCATATTGCTCGATGAGTGCAGAGAAAACAGGCAGGATAGGCATGCAGCATCAACTTAATCAAATTCCCTTGCCTTTGGTGAGTTATCAGATTGTGAACACTACTTACAGTAATTTATAGCAGTTTAATAGTTGTAAGACAATCTATTCAAGGGACATTTTCTGGTTTTATGGGAAAAAAAAACCAACTTGGGTTAATTCTGGTCATTTAATTTCACATTATAGTTCAACTGTGGCTAACTTTAATTAGAAATGTCATACACAAGATGTACAAGACCAGATACATTTTAATTCTGAGAACTAAAGTTGTGAACTGGATTTACCCTTTGTAACTTTTATTGGAGTGCAAATAGGAAAGATTTATATTAAAGTTATAGTCTCCTCTCACTGTGTTTCCCTTAACTTTGTTGAACACTGAGAAGTGTGATGGTTTGGGAGTTGCCCACCCCCGCACACAATGAAATCATAGAATCACAGAATGGTAAGGTTGGAAGGGACCTCAAAGCTCATCTAGTTCCAACCCCCTGCCATAGGCAGGGACACCTCCCACTAGCACAGCTCACTCAAGGCCTCCTCCAACCTGGCCTTGAACACCTCCAGGCAGGGAGCGGCCACAACCTCCCTGGGCAACCTGTGCCAGTGCCTCACCACCCTCACTGCAAACAACTTCCTCCTAACATCCAGTTTCAATCTCCCCTCTGACACTTCAGACCCATTGCCCCTTGTCCTGGCATTGCAAGCCCTTGTCAATAGTCCCTCCCCAGCCTTCCTG
>WBNM01000044.1:17757-39468 GCA_013399055.1 Ramphastos sulfuratus | reverse complement strand
CACAGCCTAATGGGGTGTCAACACTCCTCCCTTTTTAGTGTCATCAGCAAACTTGCTGAGGATCCACTCTATCCCCACAGAATCACAGGACATTAGAGGATGGAAGAGACCATAAAAGATGCCTCAAATCCAACCCCCTGACAGAGCAGGATCACCTAGAGTAGATCACACAAGAAGATGTTAAAATCGTCTTCACTGAAAGAGTGGTCAGGCATTGGAACAGACTTCCCAAAGAGGCTATGGAGCCACCACCCCTGAAGATGTTCAAGAAACATATGGACATGGCAGTTGGGAACATGGTTTAATGGCCATAATGGTATTGGGTTGAAAGTTGGACATGATGACCTTAGAGGGCTTTTCCAACCCAGAAAATTCTATGATTCTATGGACTCAGTACTGACCCCTGGGGAACATCACTAACTACTGGTCTCCAACTGGACTCTCCACCACTGCTCACAACCCTCTGAGTTCTATTGTGTAGCCTGTTCTCAGTCTGTCTCACTGTGCTTAGGATGAGCTGACAGTGTCTGTTCCTCCTTCCACAGTGGTTTTAATTTGTTCTTGCTGCTGTTGGCTTATTTGCTTCTTAAAAGAAGTTAAACCTTGAGCAGCTCATGTATTTTGCTCCTCAGAAAGACTGAATGTGCAGAAGATTAAACATCCCCTACACTAACACGAAGCATTTTGTTGGATAACCCATTAGAAGGAGTTCCTAAAGAGCCTTCCATAAGCAAAATCAGCTCTTTGCTCTGCACACCTTGTACCAAGCACACTCTGACAGCTACAAAAGGAATTAGCTGAGCTTTTTAGGCTGAGCTGCTGAAATGCTGCTCCTTCAGGTACTGAACTACTGACACAACACACACACACACACCATCCAAACACCCTACAAGTCCGGAAAAAAAAACCCAAAAGCCAAAAGAGCATCTTTGATACCATCCCAGATATGAAACTTTTATAGGGAAACAAAGAGTAGAACATTTTAAATCCTCTCCTTATGCAGCTACAAATGCCCTCAACATGATGTGTTTACTCCCAGAAGATGCAGCAGCATTAGGTATCTCCTACCTGATCCAGATTACAAATTCCCTGCAGCTCTTGGAAACAGTGACCAACAACACCAAAANAAAAATCACAACCCAGGAGTTTCCATCTGACCAGGAGGAGAAAGCTCTATAGCAGCAGGGTGCTGTAGCCCAGCAGCAGGCTGCCCAAAGAGGTTGTGGAATCTCCTTCTCTGGAGAGATTCCAACCTGATCTGGCCATTGTGATCCTGGGCAAGCTGCTGTCCCTGCTTTAGGAGGCATGTTGGACTGGGTGATTTCAAGAGGTCCTTTCCAGCACCCCCATGCTGGGATTCTGTGATATCAAGAACCTCCAGAAAAGAAAGCAAACACACTGAACACAGTGGTTTACCCATAACCTGCAACACCACAGGCAATTGTGCAGTAACATATGTTCCTCTTTATATCACTAAAACTGCTCCACTTTTTGATCAGTTCATTGATTAAATTGTCCTCCTGCATGCTACAAGTCCCCAGCTTTGAGCTATGAGTAGCTGAATCTTTAGGTGTGAGAAATCACTACCAGTTCCTGCTGAATAAAAACATCAACATCATCTTATGGGCTGTGTTGAGCAAGAGCTGCATCTTAAAACACCACCTACCTATGAGTGATTTATTTTTCCTGAAGCCAGAATGAGCTATCACCACAGGCACCCCTAAGCTGTAAGGATCATAGAATGGTTTGGGTTGGAAGGAACTTTCAAGATCATCTAGCTCCAACCCCTGCCATGGGCAAGGATACCTCCCATGAGACCAGGTTGCTCAAGGTGTCATCCAGCTTGGAGCTGAACACATCCAAGGAGGGACCATGCACAACCTTCCTGGGCAACCTGTTCCAGTGCTTCCCCACCCTTAATGTGAAGAATTCCTTCCTAATCTCCAGTCTAAGACAGAGCTAGGGATGTGGTTTGCCACCAGATTTTGGTGGAGTTGGATGGTGGTTGGGTGTGGTGAACTGAGAGACTTTTTCCAACTTAAATAATTCTATGATTCCAAGTGAAGCCTCTCTAATTTAGATGAAGATTTGGAAATGTGTTTAATTACAATGTTGACAAGAACTGGTTTTCATTTCATCTGCCAGGTTGAATGTGGCCTTGAGCCCCCTGGTCTAATGAAGGGTGTCACTGCCCATGGCAGAGGAACTGGAACTAGATGATCTTTAAGATGCCTTCCAAGCCAAATCATGCTATGAATCTATGAATTAAAAAAGACTTTCTGGATCATTCTGCGTTTTGTTCTTCATGGCTGGCCTGTTTTTCTGGTTATTCAAAAGGCTCAGAAAGGCAAAAAAACACATACAGGGGCTCAGAAACACACAAACAGACAAAAATCCTTTTGCTGCTGTCTCCAAAGCATCTCAGGAGCAGATGACACCTCCCAGTGATGTAAGCTAGCTTTGCTAAACCGAGTGGAACTTCCTTGATTTATCCTGGCTGAACACTTGGCTGTTTCTGCTGCTGGAGTTTCATCAGGAGTTGGACTCTGCAGCAATTGATTGCTGTTTTCAACCATCTAATCCCCGTCAGGTGGTGAGACCCTTCAGTTCCCATTCACATCAGCGAAGATCCACCAAGCCTCCTGTCAGAAGCAGAGACCAATCACCTGCAGAAACGCTGGGGTTAGCTAAAATTGATCATAAAACACTTATTGAATTGCTAAAAGATGCCGAGCTAATCCTCTCAGACTTTAT
This sequence comes from Ramphastos sulfuratus, assembly GCA_013399055.1. Classification (NCBI taxonomy): domain Eukaryota; kingdom Metazoa; phylum Chordata; class Aves; order Piciformes; family Ramphastidae; genus Ramphastos; species Ramphastos sulfuratus. The sequence continues at coordinate 36,714 of WBNM01000044.1, read as the reverse complement.
AAATATCATTCTTGCTGAAGAGAGAATCTTTCTGTCGTTGGCAAATTGGACCACAAACCCAGCAATGATTTGTTGGCTGCAGATGTGCTTCTCACAGCCCCTGCCAAAAAAAAAAAAAAAAACCCAACAACCCAAAAGGCTGGTGGAGCAAAGAAGATGCAGCTACAGCAAAATAAAGTCTAGGGTGGGCTGTGCACAAGGATTTCCATCATAGAATGGTAAGGTTGGAAGGGACCTCAAGGATCATCCAGTTCCAAGCCCCTGCCATAGGCAGGGACACCTCCCACTAGTACAGGTTACTCAAGGCCTCCTCCAACCTGGCCTTGAACACCTCCAGGAAGGGAGCAGCCACAACCTGCCTGGGCANCACTGACAAAGATGTTAAACAGCACTGGTGCCAGCACTGACCTCTGAGGGACACCACTTGGCACTGCTGTGGAGGTGGACATTGTGCCCTCGATCAGCAATAGTATGGCCAGCAAGACCAAGTCAGGGCTTGTCTGCCCTGTACTCAGCACTGGTGAGGCCACACCTGGAATCCTGGGTTCAGTTTTGGGCCACTCACCCTAAGAAGGACATTGAGGGGCTGGAGCAGATCCGGTGAAGGGCAGCAAAGCTGCAGAAGAGTGAGGAGAACATGTCTGGTGAGGGGCAGCTGAAGGAAACAGGGTTGTTCTGTCTGGAGAAGAAAAGGTTGATATGAGACATTTTGGATCTTCACAGCTCCCTGAAAGGAGGTTGGAGACAGGTGGAAGTCAGACTCTTCTGCCTAGGATAAAGTGATAGAACAAGAGGGAACAGCCTCAAGTTGCCCCAGTGGAGGTTTAGGTTGGACATGAGCAACAGTTTCTTTCCCAGAAGGGTTGTCAAGACTTGGAAGAGCCTGCACGTGACAGCGGTGGAGACCCCACCCCTGAACGGGTTTCAAATCAGGGGAAATGTGGTGCTGAGTTTAATGGTGACTTGCAAGTGCTGGGTTAATGGTTAGACTTGATGATCAAGGGGTGATGGTTTTAAACTAAAAGAGGGAGATTCAGACTGGAGAAAATAACGAAATGTTTGACATTAAGGGTGCTGAGAGCCTGACCCAGGTTACCCAAAGAGGTAAGAGATGCCCCATCTCTGGAACCATTGCAGGTCAGATTGTCTGGGGTTCTAAGCAACCTGCTCTTGTTGCAGATATCCCTGCTGACTGAGGGGGGTTTGTACTGGAGGACCTTTAAAGCTCCCTTTCCACACCAGCCAGTCTGTGTGTCTGTGGTTCTGTTCTACATCTTCTTTCCTCCGCTCAGCTGGAGAGCAGAGAGCAGCAGCCCAACACATCCTGAGATTGGGCTCTCCTTGGCAGAGCACACTGGAGATACTCCCAGTTCCCAGGTCTCATGGGTACTCTCAGCCAGCCTGAGCATGAATTACAACAGCTTCAGGGCTGCTCTAATTTATTCTGCTGTTGCAGGATCCTTGTGGGAATCCCTGACCTCTGGAAGCTCAGCAGAGCAGAGCCACACTGCAGCTCCTCTCCAAGAAGCATCTTGTTATCTGCATTAGGGTTGCTCCAAGGAAGCCCAGGGCCATGCTGTGCTTAGTGCCATGGAAACACAACAATGTGAACCCTCTCCCAGCAAGGGGCAAGAAGAAAATGGTCTGGGACTGGTTGCCCGTGGGGTGTGGAGCTGTGTGGAAGAAGCTCCCTCCAGCTCACAGTCAGAGAGACATCTCTGCTGAGCACTTGTGGGCACCATCAGCAGCCCAGAAGGAAAAAGCAGAAAGAGAAACAAATTTGATTTGATTTTGATAACGAGAACAAAAGGGAAAAGAGAAAAATAACTGAATTTTAAACTTGGGAAATGTCTTAAGTTGATTTGTTTGATTTCTTTTTTTACTTGAAACCTCACCAAGGAAAGTTCTTCCCTCACACTGGAGACCAGGATTCAAATCAACTGGTGGAAGATTCAATCTGAAAACTTTCAACGTTGCCAACAGGATTTAAGCCACTAGAAGGGGAAATCTTCTTCCTTTGAACATGAAAAAATCCAGTGGGATTTTAACTCTAGGCTTTTTAAAGCTTAACTTTAGGCTGAGTTCAAGTGAGTGATGTTTGTTTTGGCTTCCTCAGCACGGTTTTTACTCCTGGGCTTGCTGTTGCTTTGTTTGCATGGGAAGGAGGATAAAAAAACAAAGAGTGGAGAGAAACCACCCTCTGGATCGATGCTGGGTGTGCCTGTGGGTAGCTGAGAGATGATTTTACTTCCTGAAGATGAGGACATTGCTGCTTCCATTGCACACCCAAATTTCAACTGAAGCAAGATTACCTGCAAGAGGAACATGCAGCGCTGGGGAGCAGCAGAAATCATAGAATCACAGAACTGTTGAGGTTGGAAGAGACCTTTGAGATCATTACATCTAACCACTTGCCTATAGCTCACAATCCACCACTGCTACTTAGCTACTACCACTAAACCAAGTCCCTCAGCACCATGTCCACACAGCTTTTAAATCCCTCTGAGGATGATGCCTTCACCACCTCCCTGGCCAGCCTATTCCAATGCTTGAAAATTCTGGTTTAAGGCTAATTGGAATATTTTAATAGAGAAAATTTTATTATAGGCTGTGAAAAGGAAACAATGGTGATGTCTACTTCACTCATAGGCTTGCTGACACAAATAAAACTAAGAACATAAACATTAGATAAGACAGTTGGGCTTGCAGCACTCTCTGGGGCACAGTGTCTGGGGCTGTTAGCAACTTCTGGTTTCTCCTCTCCGACAANTAATATCCAACCTGAACCTCCCTTGGCACAACTTGAGGCCATTTTTTCTCATCCTGTCACTTGTTCCTTTGAGAAGAGAGCAAAACCCACCTCACTCCAACCTCTTCTCAGGGAATTGTTGAAGGTAATGAGGTCTCCACTCAGTCTGCTCTTCTGAAATCTAAACAGCCCCACAGTTCCCTAATGGCTGCTCCTCAATGGACTTGTGCTCAAGGTCCTTCACCAACTTTCTTGCCCTTCTCTGAACACACTCCAGCACCTCAGTGAGGAGTGAGGAGCCCAAAACTGAGCCCAGGATTCAAGATGTGGTGTCATCAGTGCTGAGTACAGGGGACAATCACATCCCTAGATCTGCTGGCCACACTATTCCACATGCAAGCCAGGATGCTGCTGGCTTTCTTGGCCACCTGGACACACACTGGCTCATCTTCAACCAACCATCAATCAACCAGCCCCAAGCCTTTCTCCACCAAGCATCTCTCCACTCACTCTGCCCTGCATGTGGTTGTTGCAACTCAACATATGATCCCAAATGGGGGACTTTGAGACCATCAAACGCAAACTGGGAGAGAAAAGAGTCTGAAACATGACCTTAAGACCTACCTCAGCATCTTCCCCATGTGCCTGGCATCCTGAAAACTCTCTTTTTGCAGCAGCAGAAATAACAGAGCTATTTGTCATGAGGTCACTGGCTGTTTTATTCCATAGTTTGGCTTTTATGCCTCAAATTCTGATTCATTCAGAAATCAAAACCTTATAACAGACAGGAGATGACAGCACTGACCCACCATGCACCATCCACTTCTCTGGTGTGATCAGACATTTCAATTCCACAAGTGCTTTCTTATTTGTATCAGTACAAATACACATTTCTCTAGCTGAATTTTCATTGCTAATAATATTAATCCACCCACCCCTTAATGAAATTAACATTCTGCACTGTCTTTCCCCCAGTTTTGAGGGAAAACATCTCATATTAACCAAATTTACTTTATTTTAAATGTATTTTTCTCATTTTAACTTGAAAAAAAAATCCTTTTCCATAAAATCATAGTATGTTTTAGGTTGGAAGAGACCTTTAAACCTCATCCAGTCTGACCCACTTGCAGACAACAGGGACATCTGCAACTAGAGAAGGTTACTCACAGTCCCAAACAACCTGACCTGCAATGATTCCAGGGATGGACCATCTCCCATCTCTCTGGGCAACCTCAGTCAGGCTCTCACCATCTTCAGTGTCAGACATTTCTCCCTTTTATTTAGCTCAAAAGAAAGAGTTCTGATTTTAGTTTAGCAAGCTTGCTCATTGCAACAACATCAGTAGCCAAATCAACAGCTAGAGTGGCAAGAAAGTTGAGTTTGAGCCTCACTTTTCTATTAAAGAATCATTTTTTCCTGTCTGAGAGCAGACTCTTGGTTGCATGGAGTCCTCACCTCACTGAAGAAGTATCTCTCAGCAGGCAGATGATAATGGCTCACTCAGCCAACAGCCCATATCCAGCTTCCAGTGGTTCTCCACAGGGGTGCCAAGGCTAGATTCAAGGTTCATAATTCCACAAAAGCAGAGGGTTGGGAAGCAAGTTGCTCCTGCAAGGAGAAAGCAACCATCAGCACATGTTCCTTAACCAGCAGCATCTGTCTGCACCTCAACTGCAGTCTCGATGGGATGTTAAAGGGAAACAGGCAGAGAAATTTTTGCCTGGCACAAATAATCAGGGAATTCATCATCAGAAGCAGAACTCATGGCAAAAAGGTTGTGATTTGCTGCACTCGGTTAGAAAGGGTTCAGACCTGCTGTGAGCTGGAGCAGAGCTGGCTCTGGGCAGGGCTGGGAATTCCCATCTCAGGCTCTGCTCAGGGAGCCACTTGCTGAAGTTCAGGACATGACTGCGTAGCCAGGGAATGCTTCTAGCAGAGACAAGCTGATGTGAGAGCCTCTGCCAAGGGCTGGGCTCCACAAAGGCTCTGCCTCAGACTTGTTCCTGAGCCAACCAAGGGCACTGCCACAGCTTGTGCCACACCTTGGGCTACAGCTGCAGGGAGAAGGGGACAGGACAAGGGACCTTCAACTGCCCAAAAAGGGATTGCAGCCCATGGATGGCATTTACAGGAGAAAGCTGAGGGATCAGCAGGGCCAAGCCCCTTCTTCACTGGCTACTATCCCAGGAAGACTCTGTGTCTTTGGCCTTCCACTCCCATACCTGTGTTCCTGAATCTAATTCCAGAATCCAGCTCCTGAATCTATTTCCCATCTGCTGCTGAGTCCAGCCTGGGACTTGCCCAGTGCCTGCCCCCAGCATCAGTGGTGCCAGTGGAGCTGTCACTGCCATCAGGACTTAGGTTTTGTATTTATTTGTGTCTCTTTGTCTCTAATCCATGAGATTGTTCTCTTTCATCTTTCCTTTGAGAAGGCAGAGGGCTTCACAGAGAGCCTCTGGCACTCCTCTGGTAGCCAGCCCAGAGCCTTGACAAGGTTTTAACAGGCTTCAGGAAGATGCAGCCTTTCCTATCCTGTGGATATTGTAACCCAGAACTGCAACAAGAGGTCTTGCTCTCACAATAACATCCCATGCTCCTGATTGAGAGATATTAAGAAGCTTAAATAAACATTGTCCTCCTCATGTACCCTTTCAGCACCCAGAGGAAAGGCACAGGAGGCACCACCACCTCCAGAACATTAAAGAAAATAACATTAGACTGTGACTGAACCATGATCCTGAACAAGTGGTAGCAATTGAATACGTTTATTGAGAGCTAAATTTTCCATATTTTCAGCAAATATCTCTGCCCTCTGGGATGTATCACAGAGCTCAAACAAGTAGCTACTGTCCCCTCCAGCAATCAAACCTTAATAGAGTGAAACTTTTCAATTGCCTTACAATAAATGGGATGCAATTTCATTTTAGAAGGTGCCATCAATAATACATTAAATATATATATATTTTTTTAAATATATATATTTTTATGTATATATAAAAGAAGCATAAAGTTGATGGTTTTAATTCCTAGAAGCAGGGCTGGAGAAGTGATGTGCTAAGCAGGTGCCAAATACAATTATTTACTCCAGTTAAACTCTGCATGCCCAAAGCTGGTCAGAAGATGCAGATGCAAACACCTTCTTCTGCCAACCACCTCCCTTTAGTCATCTTAATTAAATCATGGTCCTCAAAGTCTACTTCTGCCAAGCAAAATACATCATTCAGCCTCTGGTTTTGAAGGTTAATTAACTCTGCAGGAAATAGGTTGTAAAAAGTGCTACTTGCAACCAACTGCATGTTTACTCCTAGGACAGATGTTGGTGCTTGACAAAGGGGCTGTCGTTTTTCTGTCCTGCACCCAAGCTCTGATCTCTGGGCCTGATGACATAATGGGAACACATTATGGACTTGGCACTGGGGACAGTCACAAGTATAAAGTGTAAAGAGAAAGAGGTTTTTAAAGACATTTTCACCTCTGGAATGGTCTGATCTTTGGTGACAGAAGTGGGACAGCAGAGATCTGTAGTCAGCAGCACTCCAAAAGTGCATCCTGCAGAAATACCCTCTCTCTTTTTTTTCCCCCCACCCATGACCATGATTCCCAGGGATAAAATGAGTCTTTTTTGCTGCTGTTGTTGTTCAAAAAGATAAGCCAGGTTGCACCAACCAGATGTGAAGGACCAAGCTGTACCAGATGTGCAGCCCTTGGCTTTTGGTGTGCCTGTAGCCCTCCGGAGTGACTCTCTACCTCCTCCTGGGACCCATTTTGGAACTTACTACAGAAGTCTCAAACATACTGGAAGAAGTAAGTGAAGGAGAAAGATGAGGAGGTGGCTTTTAATCACCATGAGATTTCACTGCAAGCCAGATCTCTGTTAGAAAGTGTAAATGTAGAATTTGGCTCCCCCATTTGTGTCTTCATGTCAAAAAACAGCAGAGTGGTCAACAAAAGTTTGGCTGGACTAAAATTCAGTTTACTTTTAAACAGAAAGTTAAATTATTTGATACTTATCTAATATGCTGCCAAGACTCAGAGCTGAGACAACTACCAGATGAGTGCCAAATGCTCTCCATGAAGCCCTCTGCCTTTCCAGAGGGAACAGAAAGGGAAGAAGGGAGAGGGACTGGTGAAGTGGAAAAGAAACTCAGTCAGCTGGGATGGAAAGAAGAATAATGCCATGGAATAGAGACGAGACACATGAAACCCAAAACCTGATGGCAATGACAGCTCCATTGGCATCACTGATGCTGGGCACAGGCATTGGGCAAGTCCCAGACTGGACTCAGCAGCAGAAGGGAAGCAGATTCATGAGCTGGATTCTGGAATTAGATTCAGGAACAGAGGGATGAGGATGAAAGGCAGAAGGGACAAAGTCCTGCAGCACTGGCCAGTGGAGAAGAGTCTTGACCCTGCTGATCCCTCAGCTTTCTCTTGTAGATGTCATCCATGGGCTGCAATCCCTCGTTGGGCAGTTGAAGGTCCCTTGTCATGTCCCCTCCTCCCTGCAGCTGCAGCCCAAGGCATGGCACAAGCTGTGGCAGTGCCCTCAGTTGGCTCAGGAACAAGTCTGAGGCAGAGCCTTTGTGCAGCCCAGTTCTTGACAGGAACTCTCCCATCAGCTTCTCTCTACTAGAAGCATCCCCTGGCTGTGCAACCCTGCCCTAAACTTCAGCAAGTGGCTCCCTGAGCAATTCCCAGCCCTGACCAGAGTCAACTCTGCTCCAGCTGACACCAGGACAGCCATTGCACAGACAATTAGTAGGGAATCATTATTTTACCATCTCTAAGAACCAAAACCCAAGTGGCAGAACTAACCTGCTCTGTCATTCAACTACAAGTCGAGCTAATAGCTTTTTATTTTGTGCAAGAGAAGGCCTTGAGCAACCTGGTCATGCAGAAGATGTCCCTTCCCTTGGCAGGGGGGTTGGAACTAGATGACCTTTAAGATCCCTTCCATCCCAAACCATTCTCTGATATGAATGCACATCACAAAGCTAATAGAATACCAGAGATAAGCTTTATCTCTCCAAAGCCCAGATAACTGCAGAGCACAATTTGCCCTGCAAACCTTCCCAAGCAGTCAGGAGGAGACATTTCTGCATCAAGGCATGGCCAACACATCCCCCAGCTGCACAGAGCTGTACTGCTCTGTACAGCAGAGTAAAAGTGCTCTGCCAGTAAGCTCTCTTTGCTTGCCAAATCAGCATTTCTCCCTGGCATCAACTTGCCCCAGTGCATTATCTGCAGAACTAACACACAACTCAGCTACAAGAGGAGCTTTGGGACAGGTCCTCGGGTGGTAGAAGCACCCTCCAAGGATGGAAAGCTGTGAGTTTACCCACACTGAAGATAGGATGTAGAAAGGTCTTGCCAAATGCTCTCATCCAAAATAAAACCTGGATTGATTACCTGCAGATCCTTGCAAGCCAGCATGGCCCACCAGAATCAACGCTGTCCTGCACGGGTGACGCTGTGAGTGACCAAAAACCTGAGGCCAGCTGGAAATGACAATTGGAGACAAACAAGACCCAGAAGACATCAAACATCAGTCTTGTACTGGAAACAGCCTTGCACCACAGGAATACAAACACACCACACATCCTCATCCAGGAAAGGTTTTAGAAGTAGTTGGCCTGAAGCAGTCTGTGAGCAGTGGATCCAAAAATAAAAGCTCTTCCCATAAGTGTCCTCCTTGAAGAACTCTCACATGAAGACCAAGCTTGGCAGATCTGTGACTGATGTGCTGGGTTGTGACATCTGAAGTCAGATTGTAGCTTGACATGAGAGATCTGATCTGACAGGATGCATCAGCTCAAGATGCAGCCACTGAAACCCTAAAAATATGTTTTTCTCTTTGCTCTGCAGTTCTGACAAAAGCTCCACTCACCGAAATTGCCCATCAGACACTTCCTGCCTCAGCTCTTGGCTGATGTGAGCTGGAGGGCTCCACCACAGACTCCTGAACCACTCTTCACACAGAAACATGATGCCCTGTGTGACATTTCACAGTGTGTGTGGCTCTGCAAACAAGGACCTGGGAGTGCTGGGGGACAAGTTCACTATCTGCCAGCAAAAATGTCCCCTCCTAGCCAACAAGGCCAATGGGCTTCTGGGAAGCGTTCAGAAGAGGTCAAGAGAAGTTCTCCTTCCCTTCTACTCTGCCCCAGTGAGGCCACATGTGAAGTGCTGAGTCCAGTTCTGGGCTCCCCAGTTCAAGAGAGACAGAGAACTGTAGCCCAGTGGAAGCTATAAAGGTGCTTAGGGGCCTGAAGCAGCTGTGCAAAGAGGAAAGGCTGAGAGTCTCAGGGCTAATGAGCATGGAGAAAAGCAGCCTGAGAGAGGAGCTGATCAACGCTCAGCAAGAGCTAAAGAACCTGCCCTGCTGAGGCCACATCTGGAGTACTATGTCCAGTTCTGGGCTCCCCAGTCCAAGAGGGACATGGAACTGCTTGAGAGAGTCCAGTGCAGAGCCACAAAGATGATGAAGGGAATGGAACATCTCTCTCACAAGGAAAGGCTGAGGGAGCTGGGGCTGTGCTGCTTGGAGAAGAGGAGACTGAGAGGTGATCTCACTCATGTTTATAAAGGTGTAAAGGTGAGTGCCAGGAGGCTGGAGCCAGGCTCTGCTGGGTGATGCCTAATGACAGGGCAAGGGGCAATGGGTGGAAGCTAAGGCATAGGAAGTTTCATGGATACATGAGGAGGAATTTTTTCCCTGTGAGGGTGACAGAACACTGGAACAGGCTGCCCAGGGGACTTGGGGAGTCTCCCTCTCTGGAGATATTCAAAACCCTCCCGGACACATTCCTGTGTGATCTGGTGTAGGAGATCCTGCTCTGACAGGGGGGGTGGACTGGATGAGCTTTGGAGGTCCCTTTCAGCCCCTGGCATTCTGTGATTCTGTGACCTGTGGGGGGCAACAGGATAAGGCCAAACTATTCTCAGCAGTGCACAGTTGGGGTGAGACTTCAGGTTGTGCAAACACCTACACCCACTGATGATCCCTAAATTGAGAAGGGCACAGCATAGAAGACATTCTGCTTTAACCACACTCCATCTTCATCCAAGAATCATAAAGTAATAGAATCAAGAAGCAAAGACCCACAAGGTCATACATAGAGACCCATAAAGGCCTCATATTTTGCCTTTTCAGGAGAGGATGATTGATGATCCAGGTTCAAAGTGCTAAGAGCTGAGAAGACAACCAGCAGCCTAAGCCCTATCAACCTCAGCACATTCTTACTGTCCTACTGGCCCTCAAGGTCAGTTGGACAGGGCCTTGAACAACCTGGTTTAGTTGAAGGTGTCCCTGCCCATGGCACTGGGGTTGGAAATAGATGATCTTTAAGGTCCCTTCCAACCCAAACCATTCTATGATACTTTACAATGCAATTGCCCAAAAGTATAAGAAAACAAGTTTTCTGCATGAGAAATGTGTTTCTAGCTCAGACCAGGAAAGTATAGTTAGAAATTTGGCTATTTATGGAAAATGAGCTCTGTGAATATAAAGAAGGCAAGTCCCTGAAGATCTGCAGTTTCCCGTGGAAGCCTCCATGAATCTTGCCAAGCACACACTGAATAATTTCTCACACAATTAGCAGCAGCAGCAAGTAGTGGCTCAAGAATTGCTTGGATTGGAAAAGACCTCTAAGAGTGAGTCCAAGCATCACCCTAAGAGCAACATGGCCATTAAATTACATTCCCAAGTGCCATGTCCATGTGTTTCATGAACACCTACAGGGATGCTGACTCCAGCATCTCCCTGGGCAGCCTGTTCCAATGCCTGACCATTCCTGCAGGAAAAAAAAAGGGGGGTTTTCCACCTTCAGAAGTGACCAGAGAAATTATTCCTTCACACAAGGCCATGAGCAAGAAGGGATACAAAGGTTTCCACAGTGCCTGCTGAGATGATGCCTTGGTATGAGCTGGAGCAGAGCTGGCTCTGGGCAGTTCTGGGAATTCCCAGCTCAGGCACTGCTCAGGGAGCCACTTGTTGAAGTTCAGGACATGATTGCACAGCCAGAGGCTCCTGACAAAGACTGGGTTGCACAAAGGCTCTGCCTCAGACTTGCTCCTAAGACAATCAAGAGCACTGCCACAGATTGTGCCACACCTTGGGCTGCAACTGCAGGGAGGAGCAGCCAGGACAGAGGACCCTCAAATGCCCAAAAAGGGATTGCAGCCCATGGGTGGCATTTACAGGGGAAAGCTGAGGGATCAGCAGGGCCAAGCCCCTTCCTCACTGGCTACTATCCCAGGAAGACTCTGTGTCTTTGGCCTTCCACTCCCATCCTTGTGTTCCTGAATCTAATTCCAGAATTCAGCTCCTGAATCTACTTCCCATCTGCTGCTGAGTCCAGCCTGGGACTTGCCCAGTGTAAAAGATTCAGGCTACCAGAAAAATAGTTTTTAAAAAGTCAAAAAGCTGTGAAGTTCTTTTTGACAAGAAGATGGAAAATACCCTTTTTTTCTGGTCCTAGAAGATCTGGCACTGCTTGGATAAATCATCACAAGAGATACTGGAGAAGGGCTAGAGGTTGAAGCAAAGGGCTGTGTTAAGTGGTTCCCTCCCACTGTGCTCTACAGGACTCCTCTGTCCCTCTTCTGCCCTCCCAGCAGGTCCTTCACACACACAATGCTTCTCCTCCAACACAGAGAAAATGTTTCCTCAGTATTTCAGCTCTCTTCCAGAAATTAACTTGCTTAATATGAGACTGCATTAGAAGGGTTTAGATCACCTTGCCCTGGTCCAAGTGTTCAGAAAGGATTCTATGGCACTTAAAACCATCAATTCTTGATTACAGAGTCCAACCTTTACCCTAGCACTGCCAGGTCACCACTAAACCATGTCCCTCAGCACCACACCTACACAGCTTTGAAATTCCTCCAGGGATGGAGACCCCTCCACTACCCTGGGCAGCCTGGCCCAGGCCTTGGCAACCCTTTTGGGAAAGAAGTTGTTCCTCATGTCCATCATGAATCTCCCCTGAGGCAACTTGAGGCTGTTTTCTTTTATCCTATCACTTGTTCCTAGGGACAACAGATAGACTACCACCTAGCTCCAGCCTCCTTTCAGGGAGTTGTAGACAGCCAGAAGCTTTCTCCTCAGCCTACTTTTCTCCAGACTGAACAACCTCAGGTCCCTCAGCTGCTCCTCATCAGACCTGTTCTTCAGACCCTTCACCAGTTTTGTTGCTTTTCTCTTGACAGCCAAACATTCCATAAACAAGCAGGACTCTGATAGCAAGTCACAAGTTTCTCCTAAGTTAATCATCTAACAAGGGCTTGAATTTTAGTGACACCATGTGCAGAAGTTGCCCAGAGTTGCAGTTTACAACTGGATAAAGGATGAGAGTGATGAAACTATGGACACCATAGACAAGGTCTTGCTAAATTAACTTACCACATCTAACTTTGCATTATTGCTACCTGACTATTTATATTTGGTTGTTGCTAATCATAGAACAGTTAAGGTTGGAAAAGATCTAAAATCAAGTCCAGGATGCCAAAGCCTCCATAACCACTAAAGCATGCCCTAAAATGCCACATCTGCTCATACTTTTAATAACTCTAGGGATGGTGACTGCCCCAACCTTTTACTCTGCCATCTAATAACATACATTGTAGCAGAAGACACTCAAATCCATGCCAGAAAGGACTCTGTGCAGTTCTGGAGCCCCCAGCACAGGAAGGACATGGAAGTGTTGGAGTGGGTCCAGAGGAGCCCACAAAGATGCTCAGAGGACTGCAGCAGTTCTGCTATGAGGACAGGCTGAGAGAGTTGGGGCTCTGCAGCCTGGAGAAGAGAAGGCTTCCAGGACACCTTAGAGTAGCCTTCCAGTATCTGAAGGGGCCTACAGGAAGGCTGGGGAGGGACTATTGACAAGGTCTTGCAATGACAGGACAAGGGGCAGTGGGTTTACACTGGCAGAGGGGAGATTTAGACTGGATGTTAGGAGGAAGTTGTTTGCAGTGAGGGTGGTGAGACACTGGCACAGGTTGCCCAGGGAGGTTGTGGCTGCTCCCTCCCTGCAGGTGTTCAAGGCCAGGTTGGAGGAGGCCTTGAGTAACCTGTACTAGTGGGAGGTGTCCCTGCCTATGGCAGGGGGTTGGAACTAGATGATCCTTGAGGTCCCTTCCAACCTTACCACTCTATGATTCTATGATTTTCCAACAGAAACAGTTCTATGATTCTATGCCCAAGATGGGAGCTGATAGTACTTCTGGCCTTGGGACCAGCCTCCCTGGCAGCCAGGAGCCTCCCATCATGCTGGTGCACATCTCATGTCCCTCATTTGATGCAATGAAGGTCAGTGACACATTCACAGGCTCCCTGGGACTCATGAATTGCTTCCTACATTGGGTTTGCACTCCATGGCCAGCCCTACCCAGCTGCCCAGACTTTAGATGGAGAGAACAAATCCTTACCATTTATTTCAGAGACTTTTCAGTTGGTATTCTTCATCTCCTTGCCTGTTCTCCTGCCTCATAAAGCAGAATAAAGCTAAATCTCTAAGGGCCTCCTTGGAGCTCCTGCTTCAATAGCAGAGTTTCTGCTGGGAATTATTGTTGTCACTGTTTTTTTAGGCTGTTGTTGGTGATATGACACACTAGCAGCTTGGGATTTGAAGCAGCAGAGGTTTTTTTCCTCCAGTCTGAAGAGGAAGTGAGGAATTTGCTCTATAAACAATAGCCCCAGCCCTTGTGATGGGCATTGTCAGAAAGGAAGGTTCTGTATTTTTGTTTTGAGCACAAGCAGTTCAATTTCATCTTCAAGTCCCCCCCACATTATATCCTGCTTCTGAGTAAGGCAAACTAGACAGGGCTGAGCCAAAACCTGGTCACGGAATCATGGAATGTATCGGGTTGGAAGGGACCCTCCAAGGTCCTCTTGTCCAAGCCTCCTGCAGTCAGCAGGGACATCTGAGACTAGATAAGGTTCCTCAGGGCCCCATCAAGTCTGATCTTGAATGTCTCCAGGCCTGGGGCTCCCACCACATCCCCAGGCAACCTGTTCCCGCATCTCTCTCGTGAGTAATTTATTCCTAATGTCCAGCCTAAATCTCCCCTGCTCCAGTCTCACACCACTGCCCCTCATTCTGTCACCACAAGACCTTCTAAACAGTCCCTACCCAGCCTTCCTGTAAATCCCCTTCAGATATTGAAAGGCAGCTGTAAGGTCTCTCTGAAAGTCTTCTCCAGAGTGAACAGCTCCAACTTCCTCAGCCTGTCCTTGCAGGAGAGGTGCTCCAGCCCTCTGATCGTCTGTGGCCTTTCTCTGCACCCACTCCAGCAGGTTCATTTCCTGCTTGTGCTGGGGGCCCCAGAGCTGGACACAGCACTCAAGGTGAGGTCTCACCAGAGCTGAGCAGAGTGACAGAATCCTCTCTCTCCCTCTGCTGACCATGCTGCTTTTGATGCAGACCAAGATGCCTTCTGGCCTGCAAGCGCCCATTGCTGGTCCAGGAAGGTATTTGTGACTCAGCAGAGAGAATTTGGCACCAATTCTTTTAAATAGGAAGGATGGTGGCAATATTCCTGGGTTTGTTTTGCTTCCCATTCAAGGCTTCTTTCTGCAAGGACTTCAGCACAGAATGTTTCTCTCTGCAAATCTCCTCTGAGAATGCAGCAGCACAGGAAAGCTGCTGAATTGTTGGGGTGGGAAGGCACATAGAGGTTAGGATGCAAATCATCTACATATATATATATATAAAATCTCTCTGAGATAGAATACAGGCTGGGAATGATGAAAGTGAGAGCAACACTCCAGAAAACAACTTGGGGGTGCTGGTGGTTGAGAAGATGAACATGAGTCAGCAATGGGCACTTGCAGCCCAGAAGGCCATCCTGGGCCGCATCAAAGAAGTTTTACCAGCAGGTCGAGAGAGATGATTCTACCACTCTGCTGTGCTTTGGTGAGACCTCACCTGGAGTGCTGTGTCCAGCTATGGAACTCTTAGAAAATCATAGAATGGTAAGGTTGGAAGGGACCTTAAGGATCATCTAGTTCCAACCCCCTGCCATAGGCAGGGACACCTCCCACTAACACAGGCCACTCAAGGCCTCATCCAACCTGGCCTTGAACACCTCNTGAAAGACCTCCTGTATGAAGACAGGCTGGGAGAGTTGGGGCTATTCAGCCTGGAGAAGAGAAGACTCTGGGAAGACCTTAGAGCTGCATTTCAGCAGCTGAAGGGGACCTAGAGAAAGGTTGGTGAGGGACGGTTTAGAAGGGTCTGTGGTGACAGGGCAAGGGGCAATGATTTGAAACTGGAGCAGTATAGATTTAGGTTGGACAGTAGGAGGAAGTTCCTCACAATGAGTGTGGTGAAATACTGGAACAGGTTGCCCAGTGATGTGGTTGAGGCCCTGTCCCTGGACACAGTCAAGATCAGACTTGATGTGGCCCTAGGCAGCCTGATGTATTTGGAGATGTCCCTGCTGAGTTCAGGGGGCTTGGACGAGATGACTTTTGAGGGTCCCTTGCAGCCTGATGCAATCTGTGCCTCTGTGCTGAGATTTTCACTGCCATCCTTGGCAGCAGAATAATATTACAATAGCAAGCAGTCCAATAAAGCCATCTACATCTCCTGATACCTGCTCAGCCACCTCCTTTAGCACTGCAAACTTGAAGAAAATAAATGAGAAACACATTTTAAAATGCCCAAACCACAGATAAGTCCCAAAACTGACTGTTTTCAGCTCATAACCAAGTCACAGTGTCTGCATGCAGGAATACATTCACTGACTTCATTTTCAGCAGGCATAGAATCATGGAATGGTTTGGGTTGGAAGGGACCTTCAACATCATCTAGTTCCAACTCCCCCGCAAACAGGCAAGGACACCTTCTACCCGAGCAGCTTGTTGCATCTAACCTGGCTTGCAAAATGTTCTGGAACCCATACCAACAAGGACAGCAACCACAACCTTCTGCCAGTTGGCAACTCCTGTGTTTTTGTCACACTGAGAAATCTGAGTAATGAGGAGGCAGCTACTTGTGGTTTTAAGGACTGAGCTGTATCACGCCACTAACACTCAGCACTGGTGAGGCCACACCTCAAATCCTGGGTTCAATTTTGAGTTCTCACTCCAAGAGGGACATTGAGGGGCTGGAGTGTGTCCAGAGAAGGGCAACGAAGCTGGTAAAGGGTCTGCAGAACAGGGCTGTTAAGGTGCAGCCAAAGGAACTGGGGTTGCTTAGTCTGGAGAAAAGGAGGCTGAAGGGAGACCTTGTTGCTCTCTATAACTCCCTGCAAGGAAGTTTGAGCCAGGTGGGAGTCTATCTGTTGTCCCAGGGAACAAGCAACAGGACAAGATCCTCCCCAGGGTGGGGGTTGGATTGGACAAGAGGAACAATTTCTTCCCCAGAAGGTGCTGTCAAGCCCTGGAGAGCCTGCCTGGGGCAGTGGTGGATGCTCTATTCCTGGAAGGATCAAAAAGCCATGTAGGTGTAGTGCTGAGGGACATGATTTCATGGTGACCTGGCAGTGCTGGGGTAAAGGTTGGACTTGATGATCTTAAAGGTCTTTTCCACCCAAAATATTTCTGTACTTCCAACAGCAGTACAAAAACTGCTCAGGCTGCTGAAAGAATGTAGGATTATCACCAGGATGGACTCTTCCTTTTAACTCCATATCAAACTTTAATAGCTTCAGTGGTTATTTATGAATCCCAATGCTATTAATCAATATTTCTTCCTCACTGAAAAATGGGATCAGCAAATTTAGCAACTCATGAAACTCATTTAGGGCCATTGTCTTTCATCAGAGTCAATGCTGATAGATGAACTTTCTGTCTTCCCACTCATTCTCTCTCTTCTTGCTTCTCTCTCACTAAAAACAAAAAACAAAACAAACCCAACAACAACCAACAAAACAAAACAAACCAAGCCCAAACAAAACAAAAAAAACCCCCAAACCTCAAACCTCACCCCAAAATCAGCCCCAATGCCAGCAAAAGCATCCCAAATCCAACAGCAACCAAAAAAAAAAACCCAACCAAAAAACTCAAACCCAAGGGAAAAAAACAAGCCCAAAAACAAATAAAAAGGAGCAAACACCAAATCCAAAAACAAATAAAAAGGAGCAAACACCAAACCCAAAAACCAGATAAGCCCAACAAAAAAACTCTAAACCAAAGTACTCCAAAACCAACCGAGAACNGGCTGCTGAAAGAATGTAGGATTATCACCAGGATGGACTCTTCCTTTTAACTCCATATCAAACTTTAATAGCTTCAGTGGTTATTTATGAATCCCAATGCTATTAATCAATATTTCTTCCTCACTGAAAAATGGGATCAGCAAATTTAGCAACTCATGAAACTCATTTAGGGCCATTGTCTTTCATCAGAGTCAATGCTGATAGATGAACTTTCTGTCTTCCCACTCATTCTCTCTCTTCTTGCTTCTCTCTCACTAAAAACAAAAAACAAAACAAACCCAACAACAACCAACAAAACAAAACAAACCAAGCCCAAACAAAACAAAAAAAACCCCCAAACCTCAAACCTCACCCCAAAATCAGCCCCAATGCCAGCAAAAGCATCCCAAATCCAACAGCAACCAAAAAAAAAAACCCAACCAAAAAACTCAAACCCAAGGGAAAAAAACAAGCCCAAAAACAAATAAAAAGGAGCAAACACCAAATCCAAAAACAAATAAAAAGGAGCAAACACCAAACCCAAAAACCAGATAAGCCCAACAAAAAAAACTCTAAACCAAAGTACTCCAAAACCAACCAAGAACCCCCAAATTCAACAAAAAAAAAACCCCAACAAACAAAAACCCCACCCCCAAAACCCAACCAAATAAAAGCTCCAAACTCACTCCCAAAGCCCTATCTCCCAAACCCTTCCCCCAGAAAGCCCCCACCAGAGAACCACCCCAAAGACACACACGCACACACCCCAGGCCTCTTGCCCCCCACAGGTCCCATTGTGTTGATAAATGGTTGCAAGGCAGCCTGCAGCAGCAGGAGGGCAGGGGACCTGCTTTGGCAGTCAGTGCTTGGGTTGACTCAGGCATCTCCAGCACCTTCACACTGTCGAGTTGACAGAAGTGCATCCTACAGCATTCCTGGGTGATATCCACCAAACATAATGACTAAAGCTGAGGTGCAGCACTTTTCATCTTCTCTGCAACTGTTTCCTCTCCCTTGGCTGCTCACTCTGCCCACATGACTACATGTCACTTTTCCACCTCTTGAGTACCACCACAGTGACATTTGAGGGGAACTGGCCATATCCAGCACCCCTCTGGGTACTCAAAGCCCATGCTCAGCACAGGGTGGGATGACCAAGAGCCATCTCTCCCCGAGAGGCAGGAACTGCTGAGCTGCTGTCTGATGGCCTCCCTCTCCAGACAAAGCAGTTCCTGCCTGGTTTTGTCCTGCTAAAATTCCAGGCTGGGAAATGCTAGAGGCTGGTGGCTCTCAAAAAGGCAGGAGCTGTTGGCAGCCAGGGACAGATGCTGTTCACAGACCTGTCATCATCTGCTTCTCACAGAACCTTTCTCCTTGCACCCTGACTTTGCTTTTTGTCCAGAGAAGGATGAGTCACCAATTCCCAGCTGCTTTCCCAATTCTCACCAAACTCTGAATTTGGCAGAAAGGTCTAATGGGAAATACTCTGAAGGCTAAAGAAAGACTCCCATCTGCCATATTATACATCAAACATCCAAGTCTCCTTCCAGCACTTTGTAGGAATCATTTAAGATCACCAAGTCCAACCATTAATCCAGCAATGTCAGGTCACCACTAAACCTTAGTCTAAAGAATTTCTTCTTAATATCCAGTCTATATCACCCAGCTCACATCCACTGCCCCTCGGTCCTATCAGTACAGCCCTTGTAAAAAGTCCCTCTTCACCTCTCCCATAGTCCCCTTCAGGTACTGGAAGGCTGCTCTAGGGTCTCAATGAAGCCTTCTCTTCTCCAGGCTGAACAACTCTCTCAGAGCCTGTACCCAGGCTGATGTTTCCAGTATCTGAAGGGGCCCTACAGGAAGGCTGGGGAGGGACTATTGACAAGGTCTTGTAATGACAGGATGAGGGGCAATGGGTTTGAACTGACAGAGGGAAGAACAGACTGGATGTTAGGAGGAAGTTCTTTACAGTGAAGGTGGTGAGACACTGGCACAGGTTGCCCAGGGAGGTTGTGGTTGCTCCCTCCCTGGAGGTGTTCGAGGCCTTGAGTGACCTGTACTAGTGG
>WBNM01000044.1:0-17317 GCA_013399055.1 Ramphastos sulfuratus | reverse complement strand
GGGAGCAGCCACAACCTCCCTGGGCAACCTGTGCCAGTCTCTCACCACCCTCACTGCAAACAACTTCCTCCTAACATCCAGTCTAAATCTCCCCTCTGCCAGTTTAAACCCATTGCCCCTTGTCCTGTCATTGCAAGACCTTGTCAATAGTCCCTCCCCAGCCTTCCTGGAGCCCCCTTCAGATACTGGAAGGCTACTCTAAGGTCTCCTGGAAGCCTTCTCTTCTCCAGGCTGCAGAGCCCCAACTCTCTCAGCCTGTCCTCATAGCAGAGCTACTTCAGGCCTCTGAGCATCTTTGTGGCATCCTCTGGACCCACTCCAACAGTTCCATGTCCTTCCTGTGCTGGGCGCTCCAGAACTACAACTTCGAACTGGGTTGGAACAAGATGATCCTTGAGGTCCCTTCCAACCTTACTATTCTATGATTATAGGATTCTATGATTCTGTGATTCTAAGAGTCACACCATGAACCACTTTACCAAACCTTCATGCAAACCCCCATGCTGTGATGCTACACACAAATACTACCTTTTGCTTTTTCAGTCTATAAAAGTTTGGCAGAGATGCTCATAACTTACCAACTCCAGACTACAGGAAGATCATCTGTAGAGCAGTTCCTCCAGGATAATCCCCAGAAGATGAAATGAGTGATAGGATTTCCACATGTAGGATCTAAACCAAGTTCTTTGATTAATCATAAGCCATTAATGGGAATGGTAATGAGTGAGCCACTAAGCATACTATAAAATATGTAAAGCTTAGATGACTCAATAGATCTTAGCAAGTGCCTCATTTAACCTTCACAGCTCATGAAAAACTGGTTGAACTTCTTGGTTTGAGACATTGATTGTTTACTGCCTGGTGTGACCTTTTATGACAAGTGGGGGGGAAAAAAAATGATGACAGATTAGGTTGCAATCCAATCACACAATATGCTCTAAATTCTGGTGGGTTTCAAAATGCCTGTGTTGTTTCTGCACATTTATTTTAGCTTTGGGTCAAAGTTTCACACATATCTTCTCTGAAGACTAATTTGAACTCTGGTGCTACTGAGTGGCCCCAAATGCAAATGAAGCTCTTAATATCTGCAAGGCATCAGGGTTGAAAAGTTTGTCTGCACTANATGGGGCACTAAGTGCCATGGTCTAGTTGATTGGATAGGGCTGGGTGATAGGTTGGACTGGATGAGCTTGGAGGTCTCTTCCAACCTGGAAGAGATTCTATGATTCTATACCCATACTTACACCACTCGAGACATCCAAACACTATGATGTCTAATAGCATCTGTAGTAGTCCCATTTGACCTATAACCTGAACCTAAGACTCAGATGAAATCTTCTGCTCACTGCTAAGAAGAAAATGTGTCCCCATGGCCTAGAAGGCCAACAATTTCCTGGGGTGCACAAAGAAACCTGTGGCCAGCAAGTCAAAGGAGATTCTCCTGCCATGCTGAAGTCACATCTGAAGTGCTGGGCTCCTCAGTTGAAGAGAGACAGGCATCTACTTGAGAATGTCCAGTGGAGGCTACAAAGCTGCTGAGGGGCCTGGAGCATCTCCGTGAGAAGGAAAGACTGAGAGCCTTGGGGCTGTTGAGCCTGCAGAAGAGCAGCCTGAGAAGGAATTCTGACCAGTGCTCAACAAGAGCTAAAGAACCTGTGGGAAGCAAGAGGATGGGGTCTCACTGTCGCTATTGCCCAGTGACAGCACAAGGGGCAACAGGCACAAACTGGAACCCAGGAGGTTCCATCTGAACAGAAGGAGAAACTTGTTTGGTGTGAGGGTGCTGGAGCCCTGGAGCAGGCTGCCCAGAGAGATTGTGAAGTCTTCTCCTCTGGAGACATTCCAAACCCACTTGTCCATTGTGATCCTGGGCAAGATGCTGTGGCTGCCCCTGCTTTAGCAGAGGGTTAGACTGGATGATCTGCAAAGGTCACTTCCAACTCTACCATGCTGGGATTCTGGGACTACAGTGCTGCTCACACAACACACAGGACTTCAAGAGTTGAAGATCTAAAGTGACAGTAATTTTTCCTCTCCTATGGGATCTCATTTATGTTCCTCATGCTCACATTTTCGCTGTTTATTTCACTTCAAAGTCTTCTATCCTTTCATCACCAGAGCTACGCCTCCAACAACAGAGAATTCTTTCATCTGATTAGAAATCTGTAATTAGCAGCAAGAAATGACCACTGAAAGAGGTCTTCAGAGCACAATGGCAAGGAAACAGGAACTGGTTTATGAACTATTAGAAGATACTATTCTAATATATGCTTCCTCCCTGGAGGTGTTCAAGGTCAGGTTGGATGAGGCCTTGAGTGAGCTGTACTAGTGGGAACTGGATGATCGTTACCTGTACTAGTGGGAGGTGTCCCTGCCTATGGCAGGGGGTTGGAACTGGATGATCCTTGAGGTCCCTTCCAACCTTAACCATTCTATGATTCTATAATATATGAATATTAGAAAAATATTGTCTTACAGATTTTTTTTCAGCAGAATGGCTGAAATATCCTGGCTCTGTAGATGCTACAGCTGGAATGGATGTTTTTGGTGGTTGCCTATGATTTTGATGGAAGATAGACCAATTGCCTTCTGTCTACACTTGGTAGTAACTGTCCCTGGTAGAAGCAGTCACTGGCTGTGCAGATCTTCCCTGAACTTCAGAAAATGCCTCTTTGAGCAGAGACTGAGCTGGGATTCTGAGATTTTAACGTTCAAAGTGAAGTAGAAATGATAAAATGTATAACTAGGATGGAAAGTAAATTGCAGAAGGTGTGATTTGAAGCATTCAAATGCCTCAGAGTAGCAGTTTTTGACAAGAAGTGATGAGTAGTAAGCATCTTCTGGGCTGCTTTGAGTTGGCACGTTCCAGTCCACACACATCCTGCTGTGAGCTGGAGCAGAGCTGGCTCTGGGCAGGGCTGAGACTTTCCAGCTCAGACTCTGCTCAGGGAGCCACTTGCTGAAGTTCAGGACATGACTGCACAGCCAAGGGCTGCTTCTAGAAGGGAGAAGCTGATGGGACAGCTCCTGCCTAAGGTTGGGCTGCACAAATGCTCTGTCTCAGACTTGCTCCTGGGCCAACCAAGGGCACTGCCACAGCTTGTGCCACACTTTGAGCTGCAGCTGCAGGGAGGAGCAGCCAGGACAGGGGACTGCCCAACTGCCCAACAAGGGATTGCAGCCCATGGGTGGCATCTGCAGGAGAAAGCTGAGGGATCAGCAGGGCCAAGCCTCCTCTCAATTGGCTGGTATCACAGGAAGACTCTGTCCTTTCTGCTTTCTATCCCCATCCCTCTGTTCCTGAATCTAATTCCAGAATCCAGCTCCTGAATCTGCTTCCCATCTGCTGCTGAGTCCAGCCTGGGACTTGCCCAGTGCCTGCCCTCAGCATCAGTGGTGCCAATGGGCCCATCATTGACATTAAGGGTTGGGTTTCACATTGGTTTGTGTCTCTGTGTCTCTGTTCCATAGCATTGTTCTGGTTCAGTTTCTTTCCCACCCTGTCAGTCTCTTTCCTTTCTTCCCTTTCTCTTCCCTTTGATCATGCAGAGGGCTTCATGGAGAGCCTCTGGCACTCATCTGATGGCCAACCCAGCCCAGTCCTATGACAAAACACAAGCTGCTAATGGGACAGTTCTAATGTACATAACTTAAACAGTGCACTGGAACAATTTTTCTGTACAGACATTAATGGCTGTGGCCTGTGCAAACCAGTCATGGTACTGGTCTGTAAAAAGCTGAATATAAAGGGGCTGTTACAGCCCATGGTTGAACAGTAATTGGTCCCTGGCCATCCTTACCCATGGCAGACACTGAGATTCCTAAAAGTCCTGATGCATAATTGAGGGCTTGTATGTAGGAAGAAGGACAAACCATTACCAGTCTCAGCAGAAACATCCTTCCACTTGAACTCAAAAGTTCAGGTTTGCTAGAAAGAGGTTACTGAAGTTTGCATCATTGTGCTCCTTGCCCTCACATCCAGCCTGCTCCTTCAGGAGGAAAGGGCCTGGAGGAATTTCACCACCTGAAATATTGAAGAGACCTCTAAGCCATGGTGAGGAGCACAGACTTAATGGGAAGAACCAGCCATGCATTCATAGTGCTCAAATGCACTGAGTCAGGTCCTCAGAGGAAATGGAATGAGCTTGGGGTTTAAAAAGCAACTCTATCAGCTATTTTTACTTAAAAAACCCCAACATTCTGCTATTGGACAAGAGTTTTGAGGTAAGCTTACTGTAGAGACATTTCTGATGATGACTTGAATTTGGGAAGTCACTGAGTTGCTGGTAAGATACTGGTGGGTGAACAGCTGGACAAGGAGCTGGCAACGTGACTTCACAGCCCAAAAACTCCAGGTATTTCCTGGGCTGATCACCAGCAGGTGGGCAGCAGGTGGAGGAAGGGGATTCTGCCCTTCTGCTCTGCTGACACCCTACCTGCACTGTTGGGGCCAGCTCTGGAGTCCTCAGCACAGCAGAGACAGGGATCTGTTGGAGCAGGGCTAGGGGAGGACACAGCAATGATGGGAGGGCTGGAAGCCTTCTGCTGTGAGGACAGGCTGAAAGAGTTGGGATTGTTCAGCCTAAAGAAGAGAAGACTCCAGGCAGACCTCTGAGGCCTTTTGGTGTTTCANCCTATGGCAGAGGGTTGGAACTAGATGATCTTTCAGGTCCCTTCCAACCTTACTATTCTACGATTCTATAATTCAATACTTGCAGTTGTCCCTACTGACTGGGGTTGGGGGCAGGGAAATATCGCTGGATAACTTTGAAATATCCCTTTCAAACCAAAGCAGTCTGTGGTGCTATGATACTAATTTAGGGATGTTTTACCTTAAAACATTTCACTCTGAGAAAGGAAGCATCCAAACTCTGCACATGATGACCTTTTCAATATTTTCTGCTGAAAAAATATGAAGCAAAAGACATAGAGATGTACATCAAGGAAGGGATTCATAAGAACATGGGATTGAATGGCTGGTGACTGATTTCACAGAATCACAGAATGATAGGGGTTGGAAGGGACCTCTGGAGATACCCAGTCCAACACCCATGCTAAAGGAAGGTTACCCACAGCAGCTTGCACAGAATCACAATGTCCAGGTGGTTTTGGAATCTCTTCATAGAAGGAGACTCTACAACCTCTCTGGGCAGCCTGAATTTCACACGATTTACCTATTTCCTTACAAAACTTGGCAATCATTTGGACAATTCCACAACAGAAGAGGAAATCAGCAGAATGCCACCCAAAAAAAAAGATGACAGCCAAGTACTGGGAGAGCTTTAGAGCTGGTACAGGAAGGTTTTGGCTCAAAGGCTGCCCAATCAAGCACAGGTCAATTGGCTCCTCAAAGGCAAAAAAGTTCCCTTTGCTTTATTCTCCTGCCCTTTGCACAAAGGGACATAAAATATTCCAGTGCAACTGGAGGCAGCACAGCTTGGTGTGTTTGAGACAGAGGAGTTGAGTTTCAATAAAAACAGAAATAGCACAGCTCACCAAGTTGAAATCCAAATGGAAGGGGTAGGTAGAGGGGTCACTGGCAGCTGCCTGGAGGGAATTACACCCTCGGTAGCAAACTCTGCTGTTTCTAAAGATATATACATCTGTCAACATCTCCTGAAAGCAAAAGAGGATAAAAATTCTGAGTTGGAGAGATCCCTAAGGTAATAAAAAAATAAGTTTATAGGCAGAAGTTGTCATTTCTGCTTCATATTTTGATTTTCAGCAGCCCAAGTCAGGCGCACCAAGAAGAGATGCAATGCAAACTGCATAAAACTCCCAGATCTCCTCCCCACACCCCACCTTTATTTCTTGGGTTTTTCTGGTGGGGAGGAGGTGGCATAGTGAGGTCTGATTGCTCTAAAACAAAGAAATCATACACCTGAACTATTGAGCCACTGTCAGGTTGAAGGTTATCATCTTTCCCACCAGGGATGTCCACCCAAGGAGCAATCAATTTCCCAATTAACCAAAGGCATGATAGATCTCTGCCCTCAGATCCAGGTAGTTTAAGAAGCTAATCACAGCCCAATTAAAACTTAATACTTTCAACTGAGAGTGACTGGGGAAAGACATTAATTAATTTCAAAACAGAGACAAGCCACATCTCTGGAAAGAATTAGTGATGGGTGTGTGAACCCATAAACATCATCATGGGACCATCATAAGGATGCTGTCCATGATCAATAGGATCTGTAAAGGCTATAAGAGGGATTCCCAGTGCAGTGCAAAGAGATGAGCCATTTACCTGAGGAAGATGAACCATGGGCTCTGGGGTCCCCAGCACAGGGGAGACATGGACCTGCTGGATTGGGTCCGGAGGAGGCCACAAAGATGATCAGAGGGCTGGAGCTCCTCTCCTGTTACGAAAGGCTGGGAGAGTTGGGGCTGTTCATGGAGAAGAGAAGGCACCAGGGAGACCTTAGTGCTGCATTTCTGTATCTGACACTGGAGCAGGGCAGATTTAGGTTGGACAATAAGGGGAAGCTCTTCACAATAAGGATGGTGAATGATAGACTCATAGAATGTCAGGGGCTGGAAGGGACCTCGAAAGCTCATCTGGTCCAGCCCCCCTTGCTAGAGCAGGATCACCCAGAGCAGATCACACTGAAATGCATCCAGACAGTTCTCAAATATCTCCAGAGGGTGAGACTCCACAATCTCCCTGGGCAGCCTGTTCCAACGCTCTGTCACCCTCACAGGGAAAAAATTCTTCCTCAGGTTCACACAGAACCTCCTATGCCTCAACTTCCACCCATTGCCCCTTGTCCTGTCACTGGGCATCACCCAGCAGAGCCTGGCTACAGCCTCCTGGCACTCATCCCTTACATAGTTATAAACATTAATGAGGTCACCTCTGTCTCCTCCTCTCCAAGCTAAAAAAGCCCCAGATCCCTCAGTCTCTCCTCACAAGGAAGATGCTCAACTTCCTTAATCAGTGAAATACTGGAACAAGTTGCCCAGAGAAGTGGCTGAGGTCCCAGCCCTGGAAACATTCAAGAACAGATTTGAATGTGGCCCTGGGTAGCCTGATCTAACTAGAGGTGTCTCTGCTGACTGCTGCAGGGTTGGACAAGATGACCTCTGAGGATCCCTTCCAATACAATGCATTCTGTGAATCTGTGCATAGACACTGAGCTTGTGGAGAACACCATGAGGAGAGCTAAATCATTAGTAGTGTCAGTCTAAAACAGATGTGATGGCCTCTGAACTTCAGGTCACACTCATTCTGAAANAGGGAGACCTTAGTGCTGCATTTCTGTATCTGACACTGGAGCAGGGCAGATTTAGGTTGGACAATAAGGGGAAGCTCTTCACAATAAGGATGGTGAATGATAGACTCATAGAATGTCAGGGGCTGGAAGGGACCTCGAAAGCTCATCTGGTCCAGCCCCCCTTGCTAGAGCAGGATCACCCAGAGCAGATCACACTGAAATGCATCCAGACAGTTCTCAAATATCTCCAGAGGGTGAGACTCCACAATCTCCCTGGGCAGCCTGTTCCAACGCTCTGTCACCCTCACAGGGAAAAAATTCTTCCTCAGGTTCACACAGAACCTCCTATGCCTCAACTTCCACCCATTGCCCCTTGTCCTGTCACTGGGCATCACCCAGCAGAGCCTGGCTACAGCCTCCTGGCACTCATCCCTTACATAGTTATAAACATTAATGAGGTCACCTCTGTCTCCTCCTCTCCAAGCTAAAAAAGCCCCAGATCCCTCAGTCTCTCCTCACAAGGAAGATGCTCAACTTCCTTAATCAGTGAAATACTGGAACAAGTTGCCCAGAGAAGTGGCTGAGGTCCCAGCCCTGGAAACATTCAAGAACAGATTTGAATGTGGCCCTGGGTAGCCTGATCTAACTAGAGGTGTCTCTGCTGACTGCTGCAGGGTTGGACAAGATGACCTCTGAGGATCCCTTCCAATACAATGCATTCTGTGAATCTGTGCATAGACACTGAGCTTGTGGAGAACACCATGAGGAGAGCTAAATCATTAGTAGTGTCAGTCTAAAACAGATGTGATGGCCTCTGAACTTCAGGTCACACTCATTCTGAAACACGGAATCATAGAATTGTTTGGGTTGGAAAAGATCTCTAAGATCACAGAGTCCAACCTTCAGCTTCAGACTACCATGACCATTAAACCATGTCCCTAAGTGCCATGTCACACCTCCAGGGATGGTGACTCCACCACCTCCCCAGGCACCCTGTTCCAATGCTTGACTAGTCCTGCAGTAAAGAAATTTTTCCTAACATCCAACCTGGACCTCCCCTGGCACAATTTCAAGGCATAAACATCCTTCAGGAAGAAACATTCCAGAGCAGGGAATGGTTGCAGATAACTCACCTTAAAAAACCTGAAGACACTCATCCAGTGTATCTCACTTAAACGTAAAGCATTGCTGACAAGCTTCTGACGACCACTTTAAGACACTTTTTTAGATCATATAGACTATGGTGACAGTGACACACCTGTGTTTACATGTATATAAATAAACCTTACAACATCTTTTCCATGTGAGCAGTTCACTTAAGGTTTGATGAATTTTAGAGTTTGCATGAGCTGCATCTCCAGATATTTTTTCCTTACGACAACACCTTTTATGGTTGTTTCTGCTATAAAAAGGAACATTTCAAAGCACAGACTCATAGAATCACCCACAGCAGGTTGGCCAGGATCACAATGACCATGTGGGGTTTGAGATCTCTCTGGAGATGAATTGCTTTGGGTGGAAAAGATCTCTAAGGTCATCGCTAAGATCCAACCACTGACCTAAGCCCACCATGGTCATAAAACCATGTCCCTAAGTGCCATGTCCACACATTTCTTGAACACCTCCAGAAGAAAACCAGACCCTCTTTCCTGAAATAAAATCACTGTGCCATACATCTTATCACTGTGGTAGAGTGAGGTAAGGTTAATGAACAGCAATACCATATTTTGACCATATTTCCAGCCTTTGGAGGCAGTACTTTTGAACCTCTGGAAGCTGTGAATGGCTTGCTCCTCACACATTGGTCTCAGCTACTAAAAAAAACACACTTTGGGGAGCATTTTCCCTCAAACTCTTTTTCTTTGAGGNTGGCAGGGGGTTGGCACTAGATGATCCTTGAGGTCCCTTCCAACCTTACCATTCTATGATTCTATGATTGCTTAGACTTTTCTCAAGTAAACCTGGTGTAGTATAAAATGTCTCTGTCCATGGCAGCAGGGTTGGAACCAGGGTCTCTTCTAGACCAGATCATTCTATGAATGTCTCTGTAGTGCAGCTGAGCCAATCCAAAGCAGGCCACTATCACTAGTGCTTGTTTCATCCCACCACCACCTGCTTTAGAAGAAAATTGCCCTCCAAAACCAGCATGTTCTTGCCAAGTTAGCTCCTAGAATTCAATTCTTAGGTTATCAAATTGTAGCATTATTGCAAGGCAAGATGCTGTCAGAGGAGGACTCTCCTTCCTGGCCACAAATAACATCTAGAGAAGCTTAACCGCACCAAGAAATAAACATTTTGCAAGTCTTCCTTTCAAATTCAGTCCCTCAGAGAGCCAAATGCTCTTCTCACTTTCATTTCCACAGGGCTTCTGCCATCACTTGATATGAGGGACTGGAGACATCAGCCACTGCACTGGCAGAGCAGAGGAATCCTGAGGTGGGGAATTGGATTGAGCAGACTTAGCATCAGAGCAGCTTTATCTTCTCAAGGATTTTCAGCTTAGCTCAGACACAGTGCACTCTCTGAACCTTTTCACTAAGAAATCAGCATGTAAATTTGGGAGATGAAGTGAGTCAAGAGTAATGGAAAAGTGCACTTTTCTAGACAGTTATTATAGGATCATAGAGTCATTAAGATTGGGAAAAACCTCCAAGGTCACCAAATGCAACTGTTAATACCCGAGACCACCAGGTCACCACTAAACCATGTCCCTCAGCACCACATCTACACAGACCTAGGGATAGGAACTCCACACCACTGCCCTGAGTAGCCTGGTCCAGGACTTGACAACCCTCTTGGGGAAGAAATTTCTCCACATGTCCAACCTATACATCTTCTGGTGCCACTTGAGGCTATTTCACCTCTTCCTTGGGAGAAGAGACCAACTCCCACATGTCTCCAACATCCTTTCAGGGAGTTGTAGAGAGCCAGAAGATTTCCCCTCAGCCTTCTTTTCTCCAAGCTCTTCAGACTGAACTGCAGGCCCCTCAGCTGCTCCTCACCAGACCTGTTCTGCAAAGCTTTCACCATCTTCATTGCCCTTCTTTGGACACGGTCCAGAACCTCAATGTCCTTCTTGGAGTGATGGGCACAAAACCGAACCCAGGACTCAAGATGCAGTCTCAGCAGTGCCCAGTACAGGGGGCCAGTCACTGCCCTGGTCCTGGTGACCACACTGTTCTTGGCCACATGGACACACAATGGATCATTTTCAGCTGCTGTCAATCAGCATCCTCTGCTGCTTTTCCACTGGGTGGTTTCCAGTCAGTCTGCCCCAAGCCTGGAGTGTTCATGAGGTGGTTGTGCAGGTCTAAGTGCAGGACCCAGCCCTTGGCCTTGAATGGGCTTCACTCTCATTAGGAAAAGTATCTCATGGGGTGATTGTTTGGTCAGAGATGGGGAGGAGAGGGGACAGTGGACAGGCTTTCAGTGGGACCCTTTTCACAGAGGAGCCCAGGCACCAAATGCAGCTCAGAAGATGGCCCAGCAGAGCATCCTTTAATGAATGGTGACAGTTCTGAGACACCCAGCTCAGCACCCTCTGCCAGAGCCCACACAGAGAAAACTGGTTCAAGCAGCAGAAAACAAGAGCAAATGCTAATTATTAATTAGCAGAGCTTCAGGCAATTATGTAACTATCAATGGAAAGCTCAGACAGATACATGAGGAAACCAGGCAGAGAGGGAAATGGAGTGACAGGATGTGGGGCCAGGCTTGACAAGAGGATCATTTCAGTCTCCAGGGAAATTACACCTTTCATGTCCATTTACATTTGATGGAACAGGAAAGTACAATAAAGAAGAAGAATGATTCAGTTCCACTAAAGGAACTCAACTTGACATGCCTTCTGCTTCCAGGCATCCGTTCCACAATCCTTTCAAACCTCTGGTGTCCATGTGGCACAGATGAAGTATATCAACATCAAAAATTAATGTGTTGTAAACCGTGAAACTATTTGTTCCTTTTCAATTCACTTCTGCACTTAAAACCTTGGTTAGAGCACAGGCTTCCTAGCCCATCCATCTAAGCTCCAGCTTCTGCCTCTCCTGGCAATGCTCAGTTGGATTCACTCTGACTGGTCATTCATAGTTCTGGACTGGCTATAGCTGGGACAAGGACTTCTCTAGGCAAATCCTGGAGGAATTAATCTTGTTCTTTCCAACAAACTCCATGTCACCCTATGGCATAAATGAAGCCAAGCAAGAAGATCTCAAGAAGAGCTGAGCTCTCCTTCATGTCATCATAGAATCATGGAGTGGTTTGGAAGGGACCTTAAAGATCATCTAGTTCCAACAACACTCCCATGGGCAGCGACACCTTCCACTAGAACAGGTTGCTCAAGGCTGCATCCGAACTGGCCTGGGCATGTTCCTAATGTCTAACCTAAACCTCCCCTGACACATTTTCAGGCCATTTCCTCTTGTCCTGTTGCTTATTGTCTGAGAGATCAACATCCACCCGGCTCCAACCTCCTTCCAGGGACTTATAGAGAGCTAGAAGGTCTCCCCTCAGCCTTGTTTTCTCTGACCTGAACAACCCCATGCCCTTCAGCTCCCTGGAGGGGACTTATAGAGAGCTAGAAGGTGCCAGGTTGGACGAGGCCTTGAGTGACCTGTACTAGTGGGAGGTGTCCCTGCCTATGGCAGGGGGTTGGAACTAGATGATCCTTGAGGTCCCTTCCAACCTTACCATTCTATGATTCTATGATTCAGCTGCTCCTCTCCAGACTTCTTTTCCAGGGCTACTCTACCTACTCCAACACCTCAACATCATTTTTGGAGCGAGTAGCCCAAATATGAACCCAGTACTCAAGGTCTGACCTCATTGGTGCTGAGTGCAGGGGCACAGCTATTCCCTAGTAGCACCCAACAAACTTTTTTAGTACTAAAGAGAAAGAACAACACTCCAGAATTACCCAACAAAACTCAAAATGCATTGAACTTGCATTTGAAAGAAATAATGGCCAATTAAGCAACCTAAATGTTGGCTGTTAATTATCAATGGAAGTGTTCAAAATCTGGGGAGAGTGTCAGGTACTTGCTCTTATTAATAAAGAGAACAGAAGAAAAAGCTGCTTCCACCAGAGTGTTAGACAATAAACTGCCATGTACAAAATAAACTATTCAATTAAATTCTTGAGTGTGACAACAGTAATCAAGATGTTGAGGCTGAATACTCAGTAATTTCTACTGAAAGCAGCAGACTGGGTTTTACTACACAAAATGAAAAATTATTTTTACACCAGGCATAAAAAAGCCATGAAATGGTACCACTAAAAACAAATAAATGCATAACCATCAGACAGGGGAAAGTAATTAAGTGTGAAGGAAAGGACTCGTGACTTCTCACACTGATGTTACGAGTACAAGGGTGACTCACAATCAATTTTGCTCCTAAAGTCAGATTCAGGTTGTAGATCAAACAGCCAACAGTAACATTTCAACAAGGATGAGTGCAGAGACCTGCTCCTGGAGAGGAATAACTCCCTGCACCAGTAGAGGTGAGGGGTGACCAGTGAGTAAGCAACTCCATGGAGAAGGACCTGGAAGTGCTGATGAGGAACAAGTTCATCATGAGTTAGCAAAGTGCCCTCATACCCAAGAAGGTCAATGGTTTCCTAAGAGTGCACAAAGAGCTTGACCAGTAAGTAAAGGGAGGTTCTGCTCTCCCTCTACTCTGACATGATGAAGTCATATTTGAAGTGCTGGGTCCAGTTCTGGGCTCCCCAATTCAAGAGAGACACAGAACTACTGAAGAGAGTCCAGTGATGGCTTCAAAGATGCCAAGGGGCCTGAAGCATCTCTGTGAGGACAAAAGGCTGAGAGTCCTGGGGCTGTTGAGCCTGCAGAAGAGCAGCCCCAGAGGGGATCTGATCAATGCTCAGCAAGAGCTAAAGAACCTGTGGGAAGCAAGAGGATGGGGCCAGACTCTTGCTAGTGGTGCCCAGTGACAGGACAAGGGCCAATGGGCACAAACTGAAGCCCAGGAGGTTTTATCCAAACAGAAGAAGAAACTTGTTTGGTGTGAGGGTGCCAGAGCCCTGGAGCAGGCTCTCCAGAGAGGTTGTGGAGTCTCCTTCTCTAGAGAGATTCCAGCCTGCGTGGTCATTGAGATCCTGGACAAGCTGGTGTGAGTGTCCCTGCTATAGGAGGGGTGTTGGACTGGATGACCTCCAGAGGTCCCTTCCAATTCCTATCTTTCTCTGACCACATCAAGGTATGACAGTGCAAGAATTTCCACAGATTTCTAGGAAAAGAGAAAGAAAAACTGGAATTCAGAGTTAAATGGGCAAATTGAAAAGCAAGCAACAAGATTTAAGGCTGCTCTGTAGGTTATGAATATAGATGCTCCCTCTTTGACATGCTGAATATATTATTGAAGTTCAACCAGATATTGTTTCCATAGGTGCAATGTATCATGGAACACAAAGCTGTTAGAAGAAGACTGCATCATAAAATGTACAGAATTGGATTGAGGCACAAATGTACAAAACCTTAAACATCCAACTTATTTTCCCCTGCCTTTTTTTTTTTTCCCCACAACACATGCTTAGATTTTGTTACTCCACAGCCAACCTCATTTGCAAATGCAGAAGCTAAGACAGACTAAAAAGTTGCTGCAGAGTTGAAACAGAATGATTCTTTCAAGTTCTCCATTTCACAGCAGTTTTTGAAGGAATCTTTAACATCAGCTATAAGGAAGGCTCCTACTTTGTGCTGGAGATCTCATCCTCTAAATATATCACCCTAATTCCTCAGGAGAAAAGAAGGAAGACAAAAGGGTTTGTAACAGAAGCTTCTTGAAGAGTTCACATAAGAGAGTTTGTAAGGCACTTCTACCTGTGCCTTCGAGGGACAGCAGTGTCCTTTGAAAACAAAATACTGGGCTCAGTTTTTGGCCCATCACTCCAAGAAGGACATTGAGGGGCTGGAGCAGGTCCAGAGAAGGGCAATGAAGCAAGTGAAGGACCTGGAGAACAGGTCTGGTGAGGAGCAGCTGGGAGAACTGGGGTTGTTCAACCTGGAGAAAAGGAGGCTGAGGAGAGGCTTCATTGTTCTCTGCAACTCCCTGAAAGGTTGAAGTGAGGTGGGGAATGAAATTGTAGCAGGGAGGTTTATACTGAAGATTAGAGAAATTTTCTTTCCTGCAAGAGTGGACAGGCATTGGAATAAGCTGCCCAGGGTGGAGTCCACATCCCTGGAGGTGTTCAGGAAATGTGTGTAATGGCAATGATGTGTGGGCAGAAGTTTCAGGATCAGTACAGGGGAAAAGTTCATCTTCAAGAGATCAGTGAATGATAGAGTAAGTTTTAATGTTTTAATGGCCTTTGTGGAGTTGGGTTGATGGTTGGACTTGATGATCTTAGAGGCTGGTTTCCAACCAAAAAATCTGTATGATACTATCCCAGAAAACCAGCATGCTGGGGGGCTGGAAGGGACCTCTGGAGACCTTTCCAAGGAAGAAGGAATAAGACAAGAGGAAAAAGCCTGAAGCTGCACCGAGAGGTTTAGTTTGGATATAAGGAATATATTTGCATATAAGGAATAATTTCTCCCCCAGGGGGGCTGTCAAGACCTGTACCTGACAGCCCAGGACAGTGGTGGATTATTCACAGAATCATAGAATGGTAAGGTTGGAAGGGACCTCAAGGATCATCTAGTTCCAACCCCCTGCCATAGGCAGGGACACCTCCCACTAGCACAGCTCACTCAAGGTCTCATCCAACCTGGCCTTGAACACCTCCAGGGAGGGAGCAGCCACAACCTCCCTGGGCAACCTGTGCCAGTGTCTCACCACCCTCACTGCAAACAACTTCCTCCTAACATCCCAGTTTCAATCTCCCCTCTGCCAGTTCAAACCCATTGCCCCTTGTCCTGTCATTGCAAGACCTTGTCAATAGTCCCTCCCCAACCTTCCTGTAGGCCCCTTCAGCTCTGAAGGCATTTCAAAGCTGTGGAGATGTGGTGCTGAGTGATATGATTTAGTGGTGTCCTGACAATGCTGAGTTAATGGTTGGACTTCATGAGTATAAAGGTCTCTTCTAACCCACATAATTCTGTGATTCAACGTTGATTCATTTCCCAAGAGTCAAATTAGATAATCTTTAAGGTCCCTTCCCAAGTAAACCATTCCATGATTTTATAAAGCTGTTGGTTTTGACCAATATTTCTAAATCAAATTCTTCAGGCACTAGTAAACTCAAAAAAAAAAAAACCAAAACAAAACAAAAAAACAGGCTACAAGAGTTGGGACTCTTCAGCCTGGAGAAGAGAAGGTTTCCAGGAGACCTTAGAGTAGCCTCCCAGTATCTGAAGGGGGCTGCAGGAAGGCTGGGGAGGGACTATTGACAAGGTCTTGTAATGACAGGACAAGGGGCAATGGGTTTGAACTGGCAGAGGGGAGATTTAGACTGGATGTTAGGAGGAAGTTGTTTGCAGTGAGGGTGGTGAGACACTGGCACAGGTTGCCCAGGGAGATTGTGGCTGCTCCCTCCCTGGAGGTGTTCAAGGCCAGGTTGGAGGAGGCCTTGAGTGACCTGTGCTAGTGGGAGGTGTCCCTGCCTATGGCAGGGGCTTGGAACTGGATGATCCCTGAAGTTCCTTCCAACCTTAGCATTCTATGATTCTATGAAGCCTGCTCCATTCTAATCTCAACAAAATAACACATTGCTGAACAAGATGAGCTGCTTGGCTCAGAGACTGAGATTTGCTCTCCCTCTAGAGTTCGAGCTCCATGTGCCATGATCCACAGCTCTCCACTAATCAAGCTATTCTGATGCTGCTCTTGGTTGCTATTATTCATTCAAAAAAAAAAAATAAATGACCTTGCAAATAAATCTTTCCATCCAATCCTATCACAAACATTTTAACCCCAGCCTTGACCACCCATCTAAGCTTCTTTCAGCTGCAATATAACACTTGCATACAACAGCTGTGAGCAAGCCACTTCCAGAATTTCATGCTTGTGTTGTCTCATTGTTCATTATCTGTGGGGGGCATCATTTTCTCCCCTTTTGGCATTGGAATATCATCAAGGAAATCCACCTTGAGCACTTTGGTAAAACTCTGATAAAAGAAGCATTTGTTTTGTGCTCATTCTAAAACATCTGCAAGAAGACAAATAAACAACTCCAAGACAACCAGATCTCCAGTAATAAACATCTGCTCGTTGTGCTGAGAAGGAAAATTGGCTCCTCTTGGCTGTCAGGAAATGTTGAGCTAACCTTTGAGTCCACAAAGTCAACAGCCATGCACTGCCCTGCTCCTGGCACTCCTGAAATGTCAAGGATAATCTCATTTCCATGTTGATGAATAATGTACAGAATGGCAGACGTCTCTGCAGGGGCAGCTACAGGAATTTGACTGTGTGATCTCAGTGGGATGGATAGAAATGGAGGTGTAAGAGATGACCTGAGGGTCATAGAGCCTCCTGCCATTCAGTGCTGCAGTTATTTTCTCTCCCTTTATGTTAGAAGATAATCCCAGCATGGTAGGACTTGGAAAGGACCTCCGGAGATCATCCAGTGCAACTCCCTTGCTAAAGCAGGGGTAGCCACAGCAGCTTGCCCAGGAACACAATGGCCAGGGGGAGGTAGGAATCTCTCCAGACTAGGAGACTCCATAGCCTCTCTGAGCAGCCTGCTCCAGCACCCTACCAGCAAAGACATTTCTCCTCCTTCATCCTTCAGATAGAATGTCCTGGGTTTAAGTTCTCCTGTCACTGGGCACCACTGACAAGAGTCTGGCCCCATCCTCTTGCCCCCCACAGGTCCTTTAGCTCTTGCTGAGCATTCAGAAGAACCCCTCTGAGGTTGCTCTTCTGCAGGCTCAAAAGCCCCAGGGCTGTTTTCCACTCCCTGCAGCTTTATTGCCCCTCTACTAGCTGAGGAGAGTTGACATGGCAGTGCAGCTCCTCCTCAGAGGTAACATGGATGATGTGGTGCTCTAAGCATCAGCTGTCAATTGCCAGCCCTGCAGAGCTCTCACACAGCACCCAGCCCCACAGGGAGCCTTCACTCCAGATCCCTCTCAACCAGAGATTAAAAGCTAGAATAAATCCTCTTCCACAATGGCCAGGGGAAGGTAGGAATCTCTCCAGACTAG
>WBNM01000041.1:0-96929 GCA_013399055.1 Ramphastos sulfuratus | reverse complement strand
TCAGTCCTTCCTCATAAGATTTAATTCACATGCAAACTGGAACAGAGAAGGTTCCATCTCAACATGAGGAGAAACTTCTTTACAGTGAGGGTGACAGAGCCCTGGAGCAGGCTGCCCAGGGAGGCTGTGGAGTCTCCTTCTCTGGAGGCTTTCAGGATCTTCTTGGATGCATTCCTGTGTGGACTACTCTGGGTGACCCTGTTTTGGCAGGGGGAGTTGGACTCAATCTCTGGAGGTCCCTTTCATCCTCTAACATTCTGTGATACAGTAAAAGTGGGATTTTTCAGTTTTATTCTCTATCACTTAAAGACAGTGTAGAATCTTGTCCTAAAACTTGTAAAAAACATTAAAAGGGTTCCAATTCCTCCCACATATAAGGAAAAACCATTCTCATTTTCCACATTTTGGGTTTTTAACAAATATAGTCTTAGGAATCAAATATCTTTCTGCTATAAACACTGAAAGATAAGAACTGCTAACTGCTGTTGAGGCAGAAGAGGGTATAAACTGGCACATCTGTTAGATCCAAATCACTGCACAAATAAACAGAATCATTATCAATTACAAATATTATCCCCTTCCTAAATGCATTTGCTGTACACATGAACTATCAAGTCAAAATAAATAATCTTGAAAACCCAGGGCCTTATTATAGATAAAATTTCTTCCTGTAGCTCTGTTTTTCTTACTTCAAGAGTAACTATTATCCGGCAGAGCTGAAATCGTGCCCAGAGGCTCAGAAAGTTCTTTTGCATGCTACTTTTTTGACACTTTTCATTCCTTGGCAACAAGCGATTAAGCTCCACAACTGTTTCTGCTCTTGTTCTGAAAGTTCTCACCAGATGTTTTGGTTAACACAACAGAAAGTCCCTCTGCAAGTTATTGTGACATCAGAAGTTAGGAGGTATAGATAGTATATAGATAGCTATCAAAAATAGTGTGGCCAGCAGGGTGAGAGAGGTGATTCTGTCACTCTGCTCTGGTGAGGCCTCACCTGGAGTACTGTGTCCAGCTCTGGGGCCCCCAACACAACAGAGACATGGACCTCCTGCAGAGGATCCAGAGAAAGGCCACAAAAAAATGATCAAAGGGCTGGAGAACCTCTCTTATAGGGACAAGATGGGAGAGTTGGGGGATTTCAGCCTGGAGAAGAGAAGGTCTCAGAGCTACATTTCAGTATCTGAAGAGGCCTACAGGCAGGCTGGGGAGGGACTGTTCAGAAGGGCCTGTGGGGATAGGATGAGGGGCAATGGTTTGAAACTGGAGCAGGGGAGATTTAGATTGGACATTAGGAGGAAGTTCTGCACAATGAGGGTGGTGAAACACTGAAATAGGTTGTCCAGGGCTGTGCTTGAAGTCCCATCCCTGCAGACATTCAAGCTCAGGCTTGCTGTGTCCCTGGGCAGCCTGCTCTGGCTGGAGGTGTCCCTGCTGCCTGCAGAGGGGTTGGACGAGACGACCTTTGAGGGTCCCTTCCAACCCAATGCAGTCTGTGAAGCTGTGAATGTAAATCTGAGGCACTGCCATCCCCACAGGTAAAGAGCTTGGGGGGAAAACCCAAAGCAGACTGCAGGAGTGTGTCAGTNTCTCTCTCCTTTCTCCAGTGCTCAGAAGCCTGGGGAAACTCTAAAGCCTCTGACGGCTACTGACAGCAACCCCCCACAAGCCTTGGGTACTGTCAGATAATACCTTTTACGAGTAAATCCCAAAGCCTCTTGTAATTATTAATTGCCTTCTGCCATAAGCAGAAAGTTGCTCCTTGTGTCCATCTAGTGAGCAAGCAGCGGAACTGGCTGCAAGCAGCATACTGACCGCAAACCTTCTCTGCCAGTTTAATTCGAGTTCAGTTAATGTATATATTTAATAGTTATTGCCAGATCCTGTTATAACCTGTCTATAGTTTCCATAACGTTGCAAAGAGCCTGTTATTATTATTAAATGGTGGTCAGGGTGGTGCGAGTTCTGAATATTTAATATTAATAAACTATATAGTAATATTTTTAAAATATCGTCTCGCAGTAATCAATTACCCCCTCCGCAGCATCCCCTCCTAATAAAGGGATTGACTTGCAGCACAGAATGACTTGGAGCATTCCACATGCTGCATTATCCCCTGCAAGGGGGTTGAAGCCTCATGGCTGTTCTGGATGTGGCCCTGGGCAGTCTCCTCTAGTTGGAGGTGTCCCTGCTGCCTGCAGGGGGGCTGGGACAAGATGCTCTTTGAGAGTCCCTTCCAACTCAATGCAATTTGTGAAGTTGTGAAACATGCTTGAAGAGAGGGCTACCCAAACTCAGTCTGTTATTCATTTAAGCTGGACAGCTGCAAACAAAGCTTTGAATTTACTGTCGGTCAGACAAGCAAGTATTTGTCATCTGCCATCTGAACAGGCATACTCACCCTGCTGCAATGGCAGGAGGGATGACCAGGATGAGTTTAAGTTGTGCATCATGCAGAGCTTCAGAGAGGTGAGTGAGCAAGTGAATCAACTCCCTGAAATAGAAACACGTAGTTAGCAAAACTGATCCATACATTGACAAGAGCAAATTAACAACAGTAGAAACAATGGAGAAGATGCAGCTGGCAGGAGAGCCAAACACAGCTTGTAGCCAATGACCACAGCAGAAAAGAGGGACCAGAGGTTTGCCCTCTTCCAGCAGTAAGAACACTGACCTGCTGCAGACAGGCTTAGGCTTACTGGCTCTGGTGATCACTCTGGGACTAAAATGTTTCTCAGCTGTATTTTGTCAGCATGTAAAAACAGAGCATCTTCCTAGAGGCCTGGAGCACCTCTGCTGTTGAGGACAGGCTGAGGTTGCTGGGGTCATTTAGCCTGGAGAGGGGAGAAGACTCCAAGGACACCTCAGAGCTGCTTTTCAATACACACAAGAAGGCTGCAGAGAGACTTTTCATAAGGATGTGTAGAGACAGGACAAGTGGGAATGGTTTGAAACTGAGGGAGTACAGGGTTAGACTGGAGCTTAGGAAGAAGTTCTTCAGTATGAGGGTGGTGAGGGCACTGGAACAGGTTGCACAGGGAGGTTGTGGATGCTTCTTCCCTGGAGCTGTTCAAGGCCAGGCTGGATGAGCTGGCTGTGCTGAACAACTCTTGGCAACTGATTGTCACACTGCCACCTGTATCTCTCCTCTGGGGGGGACAGGAATTACAGGAACCAGCTTTTGGTCTGCCTGCAGCCTGTACTTCTGCCATTCTTGCTCTGGCAATGCTTTCCCTCCCACTTCCTTATCTTATGCATTCCACATTGTGTCACTATTCAGACAAATCAATTGCAGCAAAGGAAAAACCCTTTCCCATAGGACCACGCTGAAAGATTGCAACTCTAAGCAGACCTTCACTGACCCCAAGACACACACAGTGGCTCTCATGCCATCATCTTATCAAAGCCAGTATTAAAACCAGTTACAGCTTTCCCACTGCTTTGTGTTTCATGGAGCTGTTACCTTTGTAGCTACCAGACTGCAGTACGAGCACAGCCTTCATTAGCTGTCAGAGATGCTACGTGCAAGATCAGTCTGATCTCTGGCACTGAGATTATTCTACACTGTTCATTAGCCCAGATCTCTCTTCTCTGTCTGGCTGCCTTTTTTCAGCTGTAGGAACTTTGAGACCTCTACACTAAGCAAAACGTTGGCTGACTTCAATTATTTAAAAGGTGAGGGGATTGAAGGAGGGGCAGAACAGGATGAAAGCACCTAACAAAGGTGCAGAGCAAGGTAACATCTTTTTCATTTTCATTTAGAAACAGGGCTAACAACCTTGTTCCCACTCTGCATCCTCACATATCTGTCTCAGCTCCGAAAATTTTGCCAATCCAGACAGCAATGCTTTGAATCATGAGGGAAAAAAAGCAATTGGAATAATTTGGAACCAGATGCAGATAAAGGGGGAAAAAAAAAAGCAAGTGAATATAAAATTCAAGGTTTCCCCCTTCCTTGGCAATGTCAGAGACTGGGGATTAGCCAGCAGAGGACAAAAGCAGTGACTGCACAAAAGTAGCATATTTTAACCCCAGAAAGGCATACAGCATAGAACCACAACCTGCAGTTGTGACCAAAAGACAAAGATTGGTGGCCTGAGGAGGGTGCAGGAGTGCAGTTTGGATTGATGTTTCTATTTTCAGCTAGCAGACAGGACTCTTACTGAAAACAAACTCCAGCAAAAGAGCTACTTTCTCTCCTCCCATCACCAAATTCAAGAAGTACAGCTCTGGCCAAAAGATAATTAGCTCCAACTTGGACAATGTCCTGCAACACCCCAAGCTTGAGGAAGAGTGAAAACTGCCAGGCAGAAAAGGACCCAGGGGTGCTAGACACCAGTAACTGAACATACAGAAAAGACTCTCAAGATCACCAAGTCCAACCTATAACCCTGTTCTACAAGATTCACCTTAAACCATAGCCCTAACACGAACCAGTGTGTGCCCAGGTGGTCAAGCATCATGGCCTGGATCAGCAACAGTGTGAGACCAGCAGGATGAAAAAAGTGATTGCCCGCCTGTACTGGGCACTGGTGAGGCCACACCTTGAGTACTGGGTTCAGTTTTTGGCCCTTCCCTCCAAGAAAGACACTGAGGTGCTGGAAAAGGTCCAGAGAAAGGCAGTGAAGCTGGGGAAGGATCCAGAGAACAGGGCTGGGGAGGAGCAGCTGAGGGAACTAGGGTTGTTTAGTCTGGAGAAGAGGAGGTTGAGGGGAGACTTTCTCACTCTCTACAGTTCCTTGAAAGAAGGCTGGATCCAGTTGGGGGTTGGTCTCTTCTTCCAAGTAACAAGTGACAGGACAAGAGGAAATGGCCATGACTTGCACCAGGGGAGATTTAGGTTGGACGCTAGAATCTTCTGCCCTGAAAAGGCTCTCAAACACTGGGACAGGCTGCCCAGGGAGGTGGTTGAATCCCCATCCCTGGAGGTGTTGAAAAGAGTCAAGAGACATGGTGCAGAGGGCCACAGTTTAGCACCAGCCTTGGCAGAGTTAAAGAATGGTTGGAATCAATGATCTTACAGGTCTTTTCCAAGTAAAATGATGCCATGAAGAAAAGGGGTAAGTGAACAATAACAGATTCTTGCTCAGGAAACCCAGATTATCATCTACTCAGTGACCTGTCGAGCCAAGTCTTTGGGTCCTAAAAGCCTTCCAGCAAACCAGCCAGGATTCATGGCTACAGACTTCACTTAGGTTCATTTCCATTTGTCAGCCAAGACAGATAAATCAAATATGCACTCTCCCCCTCGCCCCTAAAACAGCCATAGCAGAATGCTCATTTATTGTATGCTATAAATTCACACTTTACTGTGTCCCCACAGTGCTTTCCAGGGTTTTAAGCACAACATTCTCCCATCCTACCACTGGTAATTTACAAAGAAAAGCTACTGACATTTTAAACATTATAATGAGGTGAAGGAAAGCAGGAACAGAATCAGTCTTCCTGAAAAGGCTTCATTAAATATTTACTAGAGACTTCAACATTGTCAAATTTCACTTCAGAGCAGCTACTAAAACACTGGCAGCTTTAAGACTATCTTGAGCTAATTAAGGTCTACTTCATTCCTACTATTTCAGGTCTTCTACTATTCCTACCATTTGGTAGGTCAATTTTCCATGTGTTCATTTCAAAGTATCTTGTTCCCTCTGCAAACCTCCAGATTTTCAGCACTCAAAAGTTTGAGAGAAGCTTCTATTTTCAGAATTCCCCCTTTCCAGCACTGCTCAGGACACTTTGCAGTCCACTTCCGTTCAGTGCACAGGAGAGGGCTGTAGGTTTGTCTGAGAAGCCTTGCAGAAGACAAACATGACTGTTAAATCATAGGGTCACAGGATGTAAGGGGTTGGAAGGGACCTCTGGAGATCTCACAGTCCACACCTCCTGCTGGAGCAGGAGCAGAGAATCCAGCACAGGTCGCACAGGTACACATCCAGACAGGGCTGGAAAGGCTCCACAGAAGGAGACTCCACAACCCCTCTGGGCAGCCTGTGCCAGAGCTCCGGCACCCTTACAGTCAAGAAGTTCTCCCTTATACTGAGGTGCAACTTCCTGTGCTGCCGTTTGAATCCCTAGCTCCTTGTCCTATGTCAGGGCACAAGTGAGCAGAGCCTGTCCTTGTCCCTTCCTTCCTGACCCCCACTCCTCAGATAATTGCATACACAATCAATATACAAATCATTCCCAAACCCCTTCACAACTCTGCAACTTTCCATCTTCAGCCACTTTTATTGCACAACCTGGTAGTCAGTACAGCCTAAAATTTATGCCTTGTCAAGAAAATTGGGCAGAGTAAAGCTGCCTGCTTTGAGAAGAAATTGCCCTTTTGAGCCATTACATTGCCTAGTTAATACCAAGAAACTGCAATGAATTATGGCAAAACTTTGATTAATAGATTAATTTTTCAGGGACTAACATGAAGGATAGAACTGCCAGAAGAGCTTTTTGCTCCTCTACTCCTACCAACATTAATAAGATGTCTGAAGGTCATCTTCTGCATGATACCAAGTGCCTGCAACATGTGGGGACAAAAAAAAGATCCTCTTGTACAGCCTGATTCTGTGTGGTGGCAGTGCCATCTGTCAGCTGCTGCCAGCCTGATCAGAGCAATGTCTGTACTCTCTTGGATGCTGTGACATTCTGATGGCTACATCCATGCCTTTTGCACAGCATCACCCAGGCCTCTGAAGGGAAAAAAAATTAAATCCACCCAATAAACCCATAAGTGAGCTCAGCAAGAGAGACATCATCCTGCCTAGTTGTTGCCTAAACAAGCAGGAGAACCTTTGCTTGCTCAGTTATCTCAACAGCTCTGCCATGTACACTTCTAAACTCAAATGCCACAGGGTAAATAACCTGGAGTATTTTATTGCAAAAATCAGCCATGAAACTTAAAGATAAAAGACAGTTCTTTAGTTAAGGAGCAGGTTTGATCTACAAGCAGCAGTCAAAGACACTAGAATTGAGGTATTATCTGCATAGGATACGTTGGCTGACTTAGATTTTTGTTAGGAGATTGATTTCCTACCTGTTAAAATGGGCAGCTGAACACTTTTTTCCACTGAGTAATGACTGTCAGGGTGAGAGGAGGCAGCATCAGTTAGAAGCAGCCTTTCACCTAAGGTTAAATTCGACCTCACTGTGATTTGTACGTCAGCAATTCTACTTCCA
This sequence comes from Ramphastos sulfuratus, assembly GCA_013399055.1. NCBI lineage: Eukaryota > Metazoa > Chordata > Aves > Piciformes > Ramphastidae > Ramphastos > Ramphastos sulfuratus. The sequence goes on along the minus strand of WBNM01000041.1, from coordinate 89,762 downwards.
GGGATGACAGGAAAGAAGTAGGCTGCAGTACTATGGAGGGTACTTCAAATTAGCTTTATGAAACACCCACAGGAACCTGACCTGGCCAGTGAAGCCCCACTAAAACTTAGGTCCCCACACATACATCAAGATAATCCAGGTTCTTCAGACAGAACAGGTGCCAATGGAATCCTGGAGTGCATCAAGAAAAGCGTGTCCAGCAGTCTAGAGAGGTTCTCCTTCCCCTCTACTCTGCCCTGGTGAGACCACACCTAGAATACTGCATCCAGTTCTGGGCTTCCCAGCTCAAGAAAGACTGACCTGCTGGAGAGAGTCCAGTGGAGAGCTATAAGGATGACAAAGGGACTTGAACATCTCTGCTATGAAGACTGAGAGACCTGGAGCTGTTTAGTCTGGAGAAGAGAAGGCTGAGAGGGGATCTTACTAATCACAGAATCACAGAATCAACCAGGTTGGAAGAGACCTCCAAGCTCATCCAGCCCAACCTAGCACCCAGCCCTAGCCAATGAACCAGACCATGGCACTAAGTGCCATCCAGGCTTTGCTTGAACACCTCCAGGGATGGCAACTCCACCAACTCCCTGGGCAGCCCATTCCAATGCCAATCACTCCCTCTGTGAAGAGAGATATGTCTGAGGGCTGGTCAAGATGAAGGTGCCAGGCTCTTGGTGGTACCCAGTAACATGACAAGGAACAATGCATATAAGCCAGAGACTGAAGGCTTCACCTCAACATGAAGACAGACTTCTTCACTGTGAGGGTGCTGGAGCTCTGGAGCAGGCTGCCCAGAGAGGCTGTGGAGTCTCCTTCTCTGGAAAGATTTCAACCCCACCTCGCCATTGTGACCCTGCAAAGGCTGCTGTGGGTGCTCTGCTTTAGCAGGGGAGTTGGACTGGATGATCCCCAGAGGTCCCTTCCAACCTCTAACATTCTGTGATTCCATGGTTCTTTCCAGGATCTAAAGAGAAGATTCTAATGCCATTTTACACACCCAAAGGTACACACAGCATGCACACAGGATTGCAGTGACAGAACACCTGAACAGGCTGCCCAGGGGAGGTTTGGAGTCTCCCTCTCTGGAGGTATTCAACACCCACTTGGATGTGTTCCTGTGTGATCTGGTAAAGGTGATCCTGCTCTGGCAGGGGGTTTAGACTGGATGATCTTTTGAGGTCCCTTCCATGCCCTAACATCCTGTGATTCTGTGACTTGAGGCATCTAGGACCCTACATGTGGAGCCAGAGACTAGGCTGCCTAGGGACAGCTAACATAAAACCAGGTAGATATATTTAGGTACATAATTCCCTTATATAAAATTTACACTGTTGCTAACATCACCATTCACATGAATATGCAAAAGAAAGCAGCACAAAGGATTGATATCACTTCAGACTCCAGTCTGCTGAGCATTACAGAGCAATTCTAACCCCAAATTAGAATGCCTGGAAGATTTTTTTTTTGTTCTTGAAAACAAACAAAACAGAATGAAGTGAGTTCTGCTTGAGAATATGTAAAAGAGAAGATGCATGGTGAGTCTGAAACCACAGAATTTCATGTCTTAGTGGATGCCTGCAATGTAATTTCTTAGCAACATTTCACCTTATCTGCAATGGCAGCTAGGATGAAGAGGAAACTGAAAGCTCCTCAGACCTTGCAGGAAGAATTTCCATCCATTTCCAATTTGAAGTGAGTACCCAAACCCTCAATATTTGCTAGAAACACGTAAAGGGCTGACAGAGAAGTGTCTACATCTGCCTCATTTTTAAAATGCTCAGTGATCACAGGTTCTTACAGAGGCTGGGCACAGGATGGATGGGTTACAGCAGCTCTGCAGAGAGCTAACACTGCTACGCTGAGACGTGGAGATACTTAGAAGTGGCATTGTCACAAGATCTTCAGGCAATGCAGTGTTTGAGGCCATGGGGAGAGCATGAGTTATGAAGATGTCACTGTGCCTCTTTAATCCAACCAAAATTCATGTTCAGCTGCTGGAAAAAAAAGGTAACCCATGGGAACACTTGCTCAGCTGAGGTGTGCTGAGGAGAGAGCTTTCAATTAGTCCAGCTTTCTAATAAATGAAGTGGTGCATAAATCATAACCCAAATGAACAGTGAATCAGGACACTTCATTTTCAGGTGCCCAGATTCTTTTGCAGACTCCCCTCCTTCATGAATGGACTCTGCTAGAAATTATCCCTGCACACCCCCTTTGAGAGTGGAGGCTGATTCCAAAGTTGATTCCATAACCTCTGCTATATTAACTACTCCTGCACTGCTAAGGTACTGCACTGGGTGGGTCTTCTCCATAACACTATTAACAAAAAAAAAGGAATCTGTTATTACACACACAAGCCTAGATGCAGCTTGCTGACTAGATTAGTCTTCTTCAGAATCCCAGACTCCCAGAATGGGGTGGGTTCAGAAGGGAACCTCTTGATGATCATTCAGTCCAACCCCTCTGCTAAAGAAGGGTACCCATAGCAGCTTGTCCAGGATCACAATGGACAGGTGAGTTTGGAATCTCTCCAGAGAAGGAGACTCCACAGCCTCTTTGGCTGAAGATCATCCTTTGAAGATCATCCAGTCCAACCCCCCTGCTAAAGAAGGGCACCTATAGCAGCTTGCCCAGGATCACAATGGCCAGGTGAGTTTGGAATCACTCCACAGCCTTTTTGGGCAGCCTGCTCCAGGCCTCCAGCACCCTCACACCAATGAAATTTCTCTTCCTGTTTCAAGTGGACCACTTGTACCTCAGAAAGAAAAAATATCAACAAACCAAAACCAAAACAAACAAACAACAACAACAACAAAACATACAAAACCCAACCCAAAACAAGAAACCTAACCAAAAAACCCAAACTGAACTGATTTTTCATCTTTTTAAACTAAATCATGTTCACACTAAATACTAGGACTATATTGTATTAACTGGGCAGGTTTCCTTGTCTTGTCAGAAAGCTCTGGAAGTAATTTGAAGGTACAGCCTGTTCCCAGCAGTATCATTGTGATCTGTTGCTCTTTTACCTAGAAGTAGGTTAAGCTGCTTTCAGGTGCTTCACCTTGAAGGACCTGAATCAGGAGTTACAGTTCCAACAGCTGCTTTACTTGGAGCACAGATGATTGCTGTTCTGTGAATGCTTCACATCTCCAAATCGTCAGGGGTCATCTCTGTGTTGACATTTCCCTTCAGCTGACCTTCACCCTTCCAAGGCTAAGCAGATGCTTTACTAATGCTGTTTGTCACGTCAGAAAGCCAGGGTTTGATAAGGGAGCTCAGGAACCAGTCGTGTCACAATGCTGCCACTCTGTGGGCTCAAGGCGTCATGGCCTGCTCCAGTGCTTTTGTGGCAGGGACAAGGGAGGCAAAAGACAGTCCACACTTGTCCCTTTATCAGGTCAGAAGGGCGTTTACAGATCCCAAAGGAAGAGCCCTTGTTGTGCCACACAAACCACAGGCTTGCTGAGGTGCCAGGTTCACTTACAATGACAAATTCAAATCCACAGGGACAAATTCAAAAGCTGCTTTGAAAGAGCTGGTTTGCAGGAATTGCATCCTAGAGGTTTATACTCACGTGTGCTTTTGGTTTCCCAGCTGACTCCAAACTTCAACTACAAAGCCATCAAAATGTTCATTCTAAATAAAGGGAAGTACAACAATAAAGAGTTAATCACCAGGCTTATTCACGATGCTGCTATCAGAGCAGACAAAGCACACAATGGCTGGAGGGTTGCTGTATTATCACAGACTGAATATGCTTTGTATTCTTATACCAAGCTTCCTCTGGAATGCAGCATTTCATGAAGAAGTCAGAGAAGCACAAATTATTTAACATCTCTATTAGTTATCCCAGAGTGGTGGGGATTGGATGGGACCTCTAGAGATCATCTACTCAACTCCCCTGCTAAAGCAGGGCACCCACAGCAGCTTGTCCAGGATCACAACCCAGGTGGGTTTGGAATTACTCCAGAGAAGGAGACTCCACAACCTCTCTGGGCAGCCTGCTCCAGGCCTCCAGCACCCTCACACCAAAGAAGTTTCTCCTCTTGTTCAAATGGAACCTCCTGGATTCCAGTTTGTGCCCATCATCCCTTGTGCTGTGGCTGGGCACCACTGACAAGAGTCTGGCCTCGACCTCTTGTCCCTTGCCCTTTAGATACTGCTGAGCACTGCTAAGAGGAGACTCTATGCCTTCTATTCTTGCAGGATTAAACCAGTAGGTATCAGACTGGGAAAACTCAGCCCTTGGTGAAAGTTGGGTGTTAAGTCAATCATTTGGCAAATATTTGTATGTACAGTCGGGAAAACCTCACAAGCTCTGGAGTCTGAAGACAGAAATGCTAAGCTGGCACAGGCAAGACTCCAAACATCTCCCACAATTAACCTCACTAATTTCTGTTTAACTTGATCAAGGATACTGCTGTACTTGAGTGGCCTTTCCTTGAGAAGCCAGCTTTTACTTGTGAGGACCTAAAATTGCTTTATCAGTTAAAATTATAAGAAACTATTCCATTTACCTCTACATCCACCTTCCTCTAGAGAACATTGAGAGTTCTTTTCATCATGCAGATAGGGAGAATTCTTTTCCTGGCAGTAATTAAGCAGGCTGCCAAAAAAAATCCCCACTGAAGTTGAATGTCTTCTGGGTGCAACTTGCCAGGTCCTACACATTCATAGCGCTAAAGATAAAGGCTGCCCAGAAAACCTTAGCAAACAGTAATGGTTCTTCAAAGGAAATTCTCTCTTTTCCTCTCATTTTTTTTGGGTTTAAGGAAACTGGTTTACCAAACCTGAGCAGAACTGTGCAGTTACAGACATCTAATGAGTTACTGTCAGTATAATTGTTCAGAGGGCTGCAACACCTCTCTTACAAGTTGAGAGAGTTGGAGCTGTTCAGCCTGGAGAACAGAAGGCTCCAGTGAAACCCCAGAGCTGCATTTCAGTATCTGAAGGTGATCTACAGGAAGGCTGGAGAGGGACTGTTCAGAAGGGCCCGTGGGGATAGGACAAGGGGCAATGGTTTGGAGCAGGGGAGATTTAGGCTGGACATCAGGAGGAAGGTCTTTAACATGAGAGTGGTGAGATATTGAAACGGGTTCCATAAACGTGGTTGAGGCCCCCTGGAGATGTTCAAGGTCAAACTTGATGGGGCCCTGAGCAACCTGCTCTAGCTGGAGATGTCCCTGCTCACTGCAGGGGGGCTGGACAAAATTATCTTTGTGGATTCCATCCAGTCTGATGCATTCTGTGATTCTAGAAGTGGCTCATTGGCTCTGGCAGACTGAGTGTGCTGCTGTAATGCAGAAAACAGCACTCATTGCACCAGCAATCCTTTTTCTGCCTCTCAGAAGCATCACTAAGAACTTGAGCCCCTGCTTAATAGTTTTCTTAACAAGAATGTAAAGAAAGCTGTGGGCTCATTAGGCAACCTCCACAAAAAGTTAATCAGGTCTCCACTACTGCCTCAGCCAACACTCAGCCTGTCAGCTCTTCGGAACAGTTTTATCACTGACAAATTCTGGCAGTCAAAAGCCACCACTGCAGCTGCCAAGGATCACTCAACAAGGTTATGCTGCTCAGACTGATGCAGTCTCACTTTAGAACTACTTAACTGCACTAAGTGTTGCTATACTCCATAGTCAGCAGGAACTGGTTGCAAACTGGGATGCACTACCAAGAACCCTGCTTCATTATTGGTTTGAGCAGCACTTTGGTTTGCAGAACAGAAAGCTCCTGGAAATAAGAAAACACCCATTACAGAAGGACTCAAATATCATCTCATGCTATTTCAGAAGCACTAGCAAAAGGTCTCTTTACCTTGGCTAGCAGCACCATGTTCTTGGAAAGCTCCTCTATCTCATCCTCACTGTTAAAAACACTCTCAAAGTCCTGGTAAGTCCACCCATCAAATAGCATTCGAGGCACTGTCAAGCAAAGGAGTGAAAATAATTTATTATCATGGAATTACAGAATGCTTTGAGTTGGAAGGGACCTTAGGGATCACCTAGTTACAACTCCCCTGCCATGCACTGAGACACCTCTTACTAGACCAGCTTGCTCAAGGCCACATCCAACCTAGCCTTGAACACCTGCAGGGTTGGAGCCTCCACAACTTTTCTGGGCAGTGTGTTCCAGTACATCACCACTCTGGTGGAGGATGATGATCCAAATGGACTATTTCTGCAGAAACAGAATACAACACGTGGAAGCAGAGATGCCACTGAACACCAGAGCTCACAACTAAGATCTTTGCTCTGTTACTTGGGCCAACTTGAGCAGCACAGATAAAGTGACACCACAGAACATGCTGCTTCATCTTCTGTTTAGTTAAAGGCCAGCACTGATGGCATGTGTTGAGACCTTCACTTGACTGAACCATCTTAGCTGAACTACCCCTCAGGGCCTCACGTAGAGTCTTATAAGGTCACCAGTGTGAAGCAGCAATCTTTCTGTGAGGTGGGCATCTCCCCTACCACAAGAACAAGATAGAAGAGTTCACATCAAATTCTGATCTGCTCTTTTGTACCCAACTCTGTACTACTTCATTCTTTTACTCATCTCAGGACCCTGTGAAGGGTGAGTGTGGGGAGGACAGAGCCAGGTTCTTCGCAGCAATGTCCAGTGATGGGACAAGGGTGCAAGCTGGTGCAGAGCAGGTTCCACCTGAATATTAGGGGAAACTTTTTCACTGTGAGAGTGGCAGAGCCCTGAGGCAGCCAGCCCAGAAAGATTGTGGAGTCTCCTCTGGAAACACTCAAAATACGTCTGGTTGTGTTACTGTGTAACCTGCCACAGGTGATCCTGCTCTGGTAGGAGGGTTAGACCGGATGATCTCCAGAGGTCCTTTCCAACCTCTAACATTCTGTGATTCTGAGAGTTTTACTTTGGCAAACATGGGCACTTGAGCTCACATAATTTCTTTTTCTAGCCACACAAAATATTAAAAATGTAGTCAGGCAAGAGAGAGGAAAGCTGCTGTTGGCACGGTCAACAGTCATGCGCTCTGGAAAAGCCAACAACTCCTACAGAGTCTAAGCCCTTTCCAACTAGCAAGGATGTAAAAGAGTGTTTCAAAAGAGTCTAGAGAGATTTCAAAGGCTTTATCATCTGTCAGCTGAAGTAATTTAAATATCTGACCAAGCACTCGTTTTTATTAATGGATTTCAATTCCAAGCTTCAGACTCCCTTTGGAGTCAAGAAGGGTTTCACAGTTCCTCACAACTGTGGCAGGGGAGGTGGAACTGGATGATCTTTAGGGTGCCTTCCAGCCCAAGCTGTTCTGGGATCTGTGAACTGGCTCTAGACAAATATAAGCAGCCTAGCACAGAGTTATCTCTACAGCAGTGGTTGCCATTTGCCCTACAGACAACACCAAGGCACAGCCCTTCAGTTCACAGCTTCAGGGGAGGGAGAGCAAAAGGACTTTTCTGCCACCATGCAGGGAAGTCTGACTCAGAATTAGATCATTTATTTTTTTCCATTTAACTAAGCCAAATCCCTGAGCAATGAGTGTGAAGATTGCTCCCCCAGGGTAGGAAGGTAGTGTTACAAACAAACTACCCTCCAGAGAGGGCTCTGTGACCCGAGGCTTATCCAGAGACAGGAAGTTAAGGCAAAGCATTAGGGCACAAACAGGATCAACACTTCAGCTAATTAACTGGACTTTTGACAAGGGTTTGTAGTGATAGGACAAAGCAGATTGGATTGAAGCTGGAAGAAGGGAGGTACAGACTGGAGGTTAGAAAGAAATTCTTGACAGTAAGGGTGGGGAGACACTGGAACAGGTTGCCCAGGGAGGCTGTGGATGCCCCCTCCCTGGAGGCCAGGTTGGATAAGGCCTTGAACAAGGTGTGCTGGTGGGAGGTGTCCCTGCCCATGGAAGGGGGTAGGGACTGGATGAGCTTTAAGGTCCCTTCCAACCCAACCCATTTTATGAATCTATGAAACTGACTATAGTTAACTGCTTTTATTTCTCTTCTCAGACTTCTTCCTTTAAACAGCTGTGCTATGATAACATCCCTATCTCCCATACACACTCAGAACAAAGCCTTCTTTTGCTCTCCTAGCAGTTAAAGAAACCCTGACAAACATAAACCAGAGGCTCACCTATTTTGATGCTTCTGGAGGATTTTCTGACATCTTTCATCCAGCCTGTCAAACAGTATCAAGAGAACAACTGTTAAAATATAAATGATGTTGACAACGACAACATATTTTCAAGCACTCTTCAAACAATGTGGCATAGCTGCACTGTATCTATCTTCCTGCCACAGGCAGCTAGTTCCAAACACATGCTCTGCTGCACTGAACCTGAAGCTCTTCACTTCCACCACAGTGTAACTAGCATTTACTACAATCTTACAGCTGTCTCTCCCCAACCCCTCCCTGAGTTGTGCCACAGCACGGAAACTGTCTTAGTGCCTGCTCAGAACAACACTTCTGTAGTCACCAAGCATCACCCAGGAGGAAATGTAATTTTATTTTCTTTTTAAAAGGTATTTTCATGTGTCCCATCCATTCCTCTTGGCAGTCAGTGCACTGCAAATGTGTCAGCAGGCATCAACATGGTAAGAATTCTGCCTGTTTCAAATGACATCCCACATTCAAAATCAAGGCCATAAACTAAGTAATTAATTAAGAATATATCAATTAAGATCACACTAATTAAGAATATAATTAACACTATGTTAATTAAGAATCTATCAATTAATTTAAAATATATAAGCTGAAATCCAAACCTGATGCAGGTTTCTTGACAGTAAAGGAAGAAATTCTCTTCTGATTAAATCTATTTATCATTCCCCAAACAAAATCACCCAAAGATTTTTGCAAAGGGGAAAAAATGCCACAAGAGGCAAACAACTGCACAGTGCAGACTGAAGACTTTCTGCCTGTCCAGAATCTTAGTCCTTTTTTTTTGGCAGAGGGGCTTTGTAGACAACCTGGTGAAGAGCCAAGCTTTCTACTTATTCTTTGGATAGATAAACTATGGCACTTGTGGAATCAGGTGGGGACAGGAAGAAGTTCACTGAATAAAATCCTCCAAAAAACAATGCAGAGCAGTGAAGGGAAAAAGGACCTCATGGTCCTAGAGGATGAGAGGTTGACCATAAGCCAGCAACATACTATTCAGGCCAAGAAGGCCAATGGCATCCTGGGGTGTATTAGAAGGGCTGTGGTTAGAAGGTGGAGAGAGGTTCTTCTCCCCCTCTGCTCTGCCCTCGTGAGGCCACATCTGGAGTACTGTGTCCAGTTCTGGGCCCCTCACTTCAAGAGGGACCTCGGGGAAATGCTTGATAGAGTACAGGGCAGAGCCACAGCAATGATGAAGGCAGTGGAAACATCTTCCTTATGAGGAAAGCGTCAGGGACCTGGGAGTCTCTAGCCTGGAGAAGAGGAGACTGAGAGGTGACCTCATTAATGTTTACCATTATGTAAAGGTGAGTGTCAGGAGGCTGGAGTTAGGCTCTGCTGGGTGATGCCCAATGCCAGCACAAGGGGCAATGGTGGAAGCTGAGGCATAGGAAGTTTCATGGAAACACGAGGAAAATGTTTTCACTGTGAAGGTGGCAGAACCCTGGAACAGAGAGGAGTCTCCCTCGCTGGAGATGTTCAAGACCTGCCTGGATGTGTTCCTGTGTGATATGCTCTAGGTGATCCTGCTCTGCAGGGGACTTGGACTGGGTGATCCTTCAAGGTCCCTTCCAGTCCCTAATGTTCTGTGATTCTGTGCTTCACTATGAGGCAGAGCCAGAAAATCTCACATGCATACATCAGGGAAGCTACTTAGATTAGTGAGCTTACTTGCAGTGCAAAAGAAAAACCAAACACTACCTTTATCAGCATCATGGAGGCCACTGAACTGGAACCTTTCCTTCCCTCTTCTTCTCACTTGTAACCAGACTGGTGAGATCAGTGTAAACTTGGTTCCAAATATTTTAGCAATGTCATAGCCATGACTGTTCCACTGGCAAAAGAAAGCAGAAGAGAAAGAAGTGAGAGGCTCAAAAGCAAGACACAGAGTTCACTTGACTGTTGACCAACACACATTCTTTAACAAAGAATCATTTCCTAGATCCCCATTTGTCAGTGGAAAGAAACCCTCTGGGACATGATTTTTCTTTAAATACCCTGGAAACTGTGATAGCTACACAAAGGGCAATCTGCAAAATCACCTAAATTATAGGAATTTGCATGCAAATTCCAACATTCTGAAATTACAGACTCTGCATTTAGGTTCCAGAGAAGTTCATCGAGGTGAAAATTTATAGGGCAGTGCAAGACTGAAAAGACTGAAAAGCATCCTCTGAACAAAAGGAAGAGACATTTATTATTCAAGAGAGGATACTCTGAACAACAGTAGGACTGGATAGTAAAAAGAGATCAATTTTACAGCAGCATAAAATTTTTTACTGTTTATTTAGAAGGTTCAAGCAGTTTGCTGCATGGGATGAGGACAATTAATAGCCCTGCTGTTCTAACTTAACTGCAGCTTCACGTAGCTCAGCAAGGACAAGAGAACACTATGGTCTCTGGTTCACCAGCAAGGAGAAAAACATTATCCCAGATTCCACAACCTCTCTGGGCAGCCTGCTCCAGGGCTTCAGCACCCTCACAGCAAAGTTCGGCCTCGTGTTCTAGTCTGTATCCATCACCCCCTGTACTATCACTGGGTGCTACTGAAAAGAGAATGGTCCCAAACACAGAATTATAGAATCATAATATGTCAGAGCTGGAAGGGACCTCAGAGATCATCCAGTTCCAACCCCTCTGCCATGGGCAGGGACACCTCATACTAGATTGGGTTGCTCAGAGCCACATCCAGCCTGGCTTTAAAGACCTTCAGGGATGGTCAAACATGACCTAGACCTTCTCCAAAAGATAGATGGGAGAACAATGGTCGGAGACCACCTGAATCCCAAACCAGCCCTCAAAAAAAAAAAAAAAAATCTTCTGGCTATTCATCTGTACTTGACCAGAAGTTCCTACAGAAGTGCTTTTAAAGCATGGGTGCAAGGCTGCCGATTGGCACAATACACTGCACATTCACTCCAAGCAGCAGTTTTATTCCTTCTGTTAACTTACAGGAGTAACATATCCCAGAACATCTCCTGAGAAATGTCTTTCCTTGGTCTTCTTGGAGCAGTAACTTCTGTGTTCCAGTATAATATCCTTTGCTTTTGGATCCACAACTACCAGTCCCCTGTCCTGTACAGTTTTATCAGAATGCAGTGTCTGAGGGAAGAAGAGAGATTTTAGACCCAGCTGGGCAAAAGAGCCACTTTCAATAGAGACAGACTCCAAAAAGGCACAAAATCCAACCACATCACTGAACTCTGAGCACTCCTTTTAAATGATGCAGAGCAGACTGATTTAGAACTGAAACAGGAAAGTACTGAGAAATGATTTGTCACCATCGGTAAACTTTACTTGCCAGGTAATAAACATGTAAGCAAAACCACGTCATCAAGAAGATTAAAGAATATCTATCACCACAGCTCTGCTCTCCAGCCAGTGCTTTCTGGTATGTTACCCCAAAAGTGATACAAAGGGCTGAGGACTTCTTAACTGAAGATCTGAAGACAATTTTTAAACTGAGGTCTGAGCAGAGCAGAGGGGCAGAATCCCCTCTCTGTGCTGCTGCTCTCCCTGCTTTGGATGCAGCCAGCACACAGCTGACTGCTGGGCTGCCAGAGACCACTGTTGGCTCCTGGGGAGTTTGTCACCAACTGACACCCCCCCAAGGCCTTCTCCTGCAGACTGCTCTCCAGCCACTCCTCACCCAGCCTGGATTTGTGCTTGAGATTGCCTTGACCCAGGTGCAAAACCTTGCACTTGGCCTGGCTGAACTGCATGAGGTTGGCTTGGACCCGCCTCTCCAGCCTGTTCAAGTCTCACTGGATGGATCTCCTCCCTTCAGCCTGTCAACCTGACCACACAGCCTTCTATTGATCTATTGACCATCTATTGATCCAGTGTAAGGACTACAAGAGAGAAGGCCTGTCCCAACATTTTGTATTACCCTCACTATCTGCAGAAAATATTTTTTTCATCCTGGTTGAGGCTGAGCAATGCAAACAATGAGAGATGTATCTGCATAACAAAGGATTAACTGCACTTAGAATTGAAGGGAGAGGAATTTGAACGTGTCTTCATTTGTTGCCCAAAGTGCTTAGCAATTCTAAGTACACACAGTTGATATGTGCACACACACATCCCCTTCACACCCCCTCTTTCCCTTGCCCTGCTCTGCCTTCTTGCAATTCTGAAAGAAACCAGGCAAGAAACAAGAACATGCTCAGCAAGTTAAAGTGGACTTCAACATCTTGGCTCCACTTGCTCAGATTGCTATGAGATTACTGCCTGCAAAGGAGCTGCTAGTTGGAAGCCTCCCCAAGATCTTCTATCAGGATGCAGTTTTCCAAAGCTGAGGACACAATCCCTTCCACAACTGAGGAGCTACTGCTCTTGGCCCAACTACTGCTCCCTGACCCCCTTTCCAAATGGGCTGATGGATGTCTCTGTTAGCCATGCGAGAGGCGACTAAAACCTCCTGTTTCTTTACCAAGCACAGGGAATAAAGCTGCAGAAGCCTGCAGAAGCTGAAGAGATCAATAGCTTCAGGTAGTCTTATTTATAGGCAAAAGCTTCAATGGAAATGCATAGCTGCTTTTAACACTGATTTGACAGAACCAGAGTCTATTTCCCAAGGTTCATCTAGTTCACTGCACATGTTAGGTAAGATGAAAACTTATTTCTCTTACCTTCTCCTCCAGTTTTTTTGTAGCACCTTTCTTTGCATCTGTTTTTGACAAGGTACCTTTAGCTAGCCAGCAAATCATGGTCAGACAAAGTGAAGTACAGAGAAGCCTCATGCTGGTTTTCCCCATGTCAAATTTCTCCTGCCCTGAAAACAAAAGAACTCATGTTTCTGTGACCAGAATAATATAACAGCTCAATTCTGTTCTGCTGTATAAGAGAAGTAAAGCAAATGTTTTATTCTTCTGCCCTCTAGAATCAGACTTATTATGACATAGTTGTTCTAACAGTGCTTTTGCTCTGGCAGCAAAACAACAGAGTATTTTAAAAGGTTCCTAGGCTCAAACATCCTTTTTAGTCCCTTATTGTAGTAGGTGTTACATAGAGGAGGTGGGTTGGACACTTGTAGTTTCCCTTTTAAAGAATGCCTAAAGAACCATAATGGTTTACAGCTGAAACTGAGATAAATGTGTGCTGCCCAAAACAATAACAGCAGCACCTTACTTTTCCCATAGCAGAAAAGAGAGATCATCTGTTTCTGCTTCTGCCTAACCCAGTCAGCAAGTCACCAATTCATTAAGAAACAGAAAGAATTACACCTATATGTTTATAGCTATGAGCCTTTAACAGCGGAGAATTTTGCCTTCAGCTCCTTTCCAAGGCAGTGATGCACACAAAATGGGAAAAAAGACCAAAAAATAATCACCAAACAGGGGTCTCTTTAGTCTAGAAGAGTTATTTTGACAGTTTGTCTCAGCTCCAGATAAAAGAATCAAGAACATGGGACAGTTCTGCTCAGTGCTAGTTATCTATCACACCTCAGTTGTGACAAAGACTTGACAGAAAAGAGTTCAAACACAACCAGACTTTGTTTTACAACCTCTCCCTACTCGTGAGTTGCTATGGTTCTCCAGCCTAGTCCCCAGAAGCAAATAAGAAAACAGAAAAAGAAATATTTAGCATTAAGGAAACCAAGGCAAAAGGAGGTTGAATACCAGAATGAGGAGAAGCAACCAGTACTAATTGTGGACATCCTACATATCACCTGGAGCACTGCAGGCAGTGGTGGCCCATGCTGTTCAAAAAGAGATGTGGACAGGCTGGGAGGTGTCCAGAGAACAGCCACAAGAATGATCAGAGGACTGGAGGACCTGCCATGAGAGGAAAGGCTGAGAGAGCTAGGCTTGTGCAGCCTGGAGAAGAGAAAGCTCAGGGCAGACCTTACCACCACAGAGCACGACACAAAGGGTGGTTACCAGGAGGATGCAGACTCCCTTTTGACAAGGACTCCCATGGAAAAGACAAGAGGGGATGGGGACAAGTTAATACTGAGGAGATTCCCACTGGACTCCAGAAGACAATTTATCACCATGAGAACATTTGGACGCTGGAATCACCTCCCAAGGGAAGTGGTAGAGTTCCCTACATTGGACAGTTTGAAGACTCAGCTTGCCAGGGTGCTGGGCCAGCTGATTTCAACTCCACCATCACCTAGAAAGGTTGGAGCAGATGACCCTTGGGGTCTCTTCCAGCCTGGCATTCTATGTATCAGACTAGGACTAGCCTTCCTCTACAGTAAATTAGTGGCTCCAGGTAAGTATCAGGCTGCTTCTTATGAGATCCTGATGGAGAAGCATCCTGATGGAGAAGCGTTTCAGCTCATGGCTTGGATGGCAACACTCTGTGCTGGGTTAGGAACTGGCTGGAGGGCCGAGCCCAGAGAGTGGTGGTGAATGGTGCCACATCCAGCTGGAGGCCGCTCACTAGCGGTGTCCCCCAGGGATCAGTACTGGGCCCCATCCTCTTTAACATCTTCATTGATGATCTGGATGAGGGCATTGAGACAGTCATCAGCAAGTTTGCAGATGACACCAAGCTGGGGGCAGATGTTGGTGGGTTGGAGGGCAGAAGGGCTCTGCAGCAGGACCTCGAGCGCCTGGACAGATGGGCAGAGTCCAAGGGGATGGCTTTCAACAAATCCAAGTGCTGGGGGCTGCACTTTGGCCACAACAACCCCATGCAGAGCTACAGGCTGGGGTCGGAGTGGCTGGAGAGCAGCCAAACAGAAAGGGATCTGGGGGTGCTGATTGACACCCGCCTAAACATGAGCCAGCAGTGTGCCCAGGTGGCCAAGAAGGCCAATGGCATCCTGGCCTGCATCAGGAATAGTGTGGCCAGCAGGAGCAGGGAGGTCATTCTCCCCCTGTACTCTGCACTGGTTAGGCCACACCTTGAGTACTGTGTCCAGTTCTGGGCCCCTCAATTTAAGAAGGACATTGAGGTGCTTGAGCGTGTCCAGAGAAGGGCAACGAGGCTGGTGAGAGGCCTCGAGCACAAGCCCTATGAGGAGAGGCTGAGGGAGCTGGGATTGTTTAGCCTGGTGAAGAGGAGGCTCAGGGGAGACCTTCTTGCTGTCTACAACTACCTGAAGGGTGGTTGTGGCCAGCAGGAGGTTGCTTTCTTCTCTCAGGCAACCAGCACCAGAACAAGAGGACACAGTCTCAAGCTGTGCCAGGGCAAGTTTAGGCTGGAGGTGAGGAGAAAGTTCTTCACTGAGAGAGTCATTCCCCACTGGAATGGGCTGCCCAGGGAGGTGGTGGAGTCACCATCCCTGGAGGTGTTCAAGGCACGTTTGGATGTGGCACTTGGTGCCATGGTCTAGTCTCGAGGTCTGTGGTAATGGGTTGGACTTGATGATCTTTGAGGTCTTTTCCAACCTTGCTTATACTGTGATATCCTGTGATACTGTGATACTCCCATAATATTCTGAACTTTTGTCAAACTAAAAGTTCTCCTGCCACTTGTATTCCTGAAGCATTCACAATTCTACCACTCAATTTAGAGACTTAGGAGCTCATTTCTTCAAGTCATATTTACAAGCCTTGCTCTGCTGGCACCAATAACAAGGCCTGCTCAAAGCTGGAGGATTTTGTTTCTGTAGAAAACATCAGGTGAAGGATCCCACAATGGCAGAGTGAGCACCCTGAAAGAGTACTGTAGCTGTAACACGGTGGCAGAAGGAACCTCAAGGGTTAAATGAAGGTGTACTCGATGAAACAGCAGCTATCTGAGGCCAATAGTGGTAATGCAGAGATGAAATCAACAACTCAATAAGCTTAAGCATATTTGGATGTGGCTGGCCTAGCAGTGAGGTTCTAAAAAGCTGAGATATTTATTGCAGGAGTTAGGGCTCCTGCAGGAAAAGAGGAGTACGTGAACAGGGAACAAAGCAGAAGGATGAGGCAGCTGAAGGGCTTGAAAAAAAGAATGCCATTAGCATCAAAGGACACAGAGCATCAAAACCTGTGCACTAAACTATCTGAAGGCTTTAGACAAGCTTTAGAAAGACTCGAAAATAAAAGTAGACAGCTTCTAGTAGTCATTGGATGTAGAGGGCAGGGTAAAAGCTACATGGCTATACCTTCAAAGTGCCCCATTACTAACAGCTAAGACGCCATGCTTCTACTCCGACTTCAAGGTCACTGGTCCCCCTTTGTTTTCCACATCCTGAAATATTAGATGAAGCAGGTCACTCTTGATAGCACCTGCTCTGTTCCATCTAGCTTGGCAGGATCTATAAACTTCTGCAGAGAGGAACAATTGAGAGCCTGAATAGTCAATACAAGTCTTAACTGCTTGGACAGGATATCAATTCTTCCAGAAGCTGCTATGTATTGATTTGGAGGCGTCTGATTTCACTTTCAGAAACAATTAGCAACAGCATCCACTTCCCTGAAGAGAAGTTAATGTTTAACAGCTGAAGAACAGAAGGTTAGAAAAACCTGCCTCGCTGAACACTAATTAGACATCTAAACATGCTCATTTCCTTGACATGATCATATCCATTTGTCAATGATTATTAAGTCAGCATCCACTCTTAGATCTATAGAAAACACTGAGTCTGTGGCAAAAGGGGTCTATGCTATTGACAGTCAAACATCAGTTACTGGTTGGAACCTTACTGTGATAATTTGCTCTTTAACAACATCAGTTTAGAGGGTATTAGGCAGACAGCATCATTCTACTACATGAACCAGTCATAATAATTTGTTAATGATATTGGTTTAGTGAATATTAAGTA
This sequence comes from Ramphastos sulfuratus, assembly GCA_013399055.1. NCBI lineage: Eukaryota > Metazoa > Chordata > Aves > Piciformes > Ramphastidae > Ramphastos > Ramphastos sulfuratus. The sequence continues at coordinate 72,925 of WBNM01000041.1, read as the reverse complement.
GACAGCATCACTCTACTACATGAACCAGCCAAACTTTAAATGCTCTTTATGGAAACTCTAAGCAGGGATTTTTGCAAGCCTTACAAAACAAGATCTCTACCAAGTTCGCTTCTGCACACCTTCCTTCACCAGTTTTCAGTTCTCATGAAGTTAGCCAGAATAGGACTGTATTTATTGCCTCTGTCACTGCAAAATACAAGCAAGGTTTAATACTGACTTCATTTGTGTCCTTGTTCAACTGATGCCACAGGTAACTTAAGGTTCGAAGCATCTTTTGAAGGAGGGATTCGGAGCCCAGGTTTCTATCTAAGCCAGAGTTTGTTAAACCTGAATTTCCACATGAGGTAAGCTTGCAGTCAGACCTTTTAAATGCAAGAGAGAAAAGCTGGCACAGACTGAGGCTGTCCAAAAGCAGCAATCAAAGAAACTCTATAACCTGGGAGGCTGGTACAGTAACTATCCAGAAATCAGAGTTAATTTTTATGTTTTCTCTTTAAAGAAGAAACTAGATTCTAACTGTTGGGAAATGTTTACAAATTTTAATTATCTTGGGCAGCTTGTGTCATCTCAGTAACTTAACCACATCCTTATTTGCCTGTAAATAACAAAGAGCTTTTGCATCCTTAACACTCCACACAGATCTTTCTTTAACTAACCAAGTGTCCTTCAAATCCAGAGAAAACCAATTAATATGGTCCAGGATCTATCAAACCAGGTGATTATCTAACTTGTGACCATATAAGAAAGAGGAATTTAAAAAAAACAAGCAAAGTTTAAGCTTAAAAGACCAGAGTAACCCTGGAGATAAAACCTCCTAGCTGGAAGACCCCTGCCCAAAATAAACCCCTCATATTCTGAGCATTGTAGTGAATTTAAGAGGTGCTGGATCCTTCAAACGTTCATAAAATGGTTTGGGTTGGAAGGGACCTTGAGGATCATCCAGTTCCAGACTCCCTGCCATGGGCAGGGACACCTTCCACTAGCCCAGGTTGCTCAAGGCCTCACCCAGTCTGGTCTTGGACACCTCTAGGAAGGAGGCACCCACGACCTCCCTGGGCAACCTGTTCCACTGTGTCACCACCCCTCACTGGCAAGAATTTCTTCCCAATATCCAGGCTAAACTTCCTCTCTTTCAGCTTAAAGCCTCTGCCCATTGTTCCTCCCCAGCTCTCCTGGAGCCCCTTCAGGTACTGGAAGGCTGCTCTAAGGTCTCCCCGAAGCCTTTTCTTCTCCAGGCTGAACAGACTCAACTCTCCCACAGGAGAGGTTCTCCAGCCTTCTGATCATCTCTGTGGCCCCCTCTGGCCCCTCTCCAACAGTTTCATGTCCCTCTTATGCTAGAAGCCCCAGAACTGGATGCAGTGTGTTGCAGGTGGGGGTCTCACAAGAGAAGAGTATAAGAGGAGAATCACCTCCCCGCTCCTGCTGGGGAGCAACAAACTGATCAATGTCTACGGTAGGTGCGGAGGTGAGGTGTAACTTGTACATTTCACTGTGTAAGTATCCACCGCCCATTTCGGCTGCTGTGCTGGGTCTGTGGGAGTGCCTCCAGCAACCAATCTGTGCACCTCTGCAATAAAGCAATGCTTGCTCCTTACTGCTAAACCCATCAGCAAGGACCTGGCTGCCCCATTTTGGCGAGGCAGATACCACTGCAGGGGAGTGTAAAGGATGNGGGTGGTGAGACACTGGCACAGGTTGCCCAGGGAGGTTGTGGCTGCTCCCTCCCTGGAGGTGTTCAAGGCCAGGTTGGAGGAGGCCTTGAGTGACCTGTACTAGTGGGAGGTGTCCCTGCCTATGGCAGGGGGTTGGAACTAGATGATCCTTGAGGTCCCTTCCAACCTTACCATTCTATGATTCTATGAAGCACATTGGTGTGGTTTTAAATCAAATCAACAAAAACGAGGCGCAGCAGTGGAAAGCGTGGAAACAACCCCGTTTCCATCCTGTGTAAACATCACTCCAGCTCCTTGCACCAGAGTGATGGGGGTTGGAAGGGGCTTCTGGAGGTCATCCAGTCTAAGTCCCCCATGCGACACCCACAGCAGCTTGCCCGGGATCACAGTGGCCAAGCGAGGTTGGTATCTCTCCAGAGGAGACTCCACTATCTGCACAGCCTGCTCCAGGCCTCCAGCCCCCTCACAGCTCCCAAAGGTTTTTTTTTTCTAGGGAACGCAGCCTGCCTTTGCGAGGTGCTCTATTCTGGCAGCGAGACTTTCCTCCCCTCCTCATCTGAGCCCCCAAACAGCAAAGCTGTTCCTCACAGCCCGGACGCCCCCCTCAGCGCGCACCCCCTCAGCGCAGCCCCAGCCCCGGCCTACTCCCGAGCCCGCTCCCCGAGGGGCCACCCTCCTCCTCCGCCGTGTGTGTGTCTCCCCCCTCCGCGGCTGGCGAGCCACCGCACCGCCCGCCCCTCAGCAGCCCTCCTCTTCCTTCTCCTCATCCGCCACCGCTCGCTGCCACCACCTACCGCCCGCCGCCGCCGCCGCCGCCTCGGAAGTAGGGGCGGGCGGTACCGCCCCGCCGCCTGACGGGCAGCGCTGAGGCGGCCGCGGGAGAGCGCGCGGGCGGCGCCGTAATGGCGGCAGGGTCGTGCCGGGGGCTGGGCTGTTGGTGGTGCCTGCCGCCTGGGCCGGCTCTGCGGGGCGGGAGGGCAGCGGGAGCGCTGCCCGCCCCAGAGGTGAAAGGCAGCGACTGGGCTGTCGCGGTGATCACAGCATGTCAGGGGTCGGAAGGGACCTCCGGAGATCATAGGGTCATAGCGTCAGTCAGGGCTGGAAGGGACCCCAAGGAGCATCCATCTCCAACCCCCCTGCCATGCCCAGGGACACCTCACACTAGATCCGGCTGGCCACAGCCTCATCCAGCCTGGCCTCCAGACATGAAGCTTCCACTACCTCCCTGGGCAACCCCTTCCAGGCTCTCACCACCCTCATGCTGAAGAACTTCGTAACATCCAGTCTGAATCTACCCATTTCTAGCTTGCTTCCATTCCCCCTAGTCCTATCACTACCTGACAGCCTAAAAAGTCCCTCCCCAGCTTTCTTGTAGCCCACTTCAGATCGTGATCATCAAGTCCAACTCCCCTGCCAGAGCAGGACCATAGAACCTAGCTCAGGTTGCACAGGAACACATCCAGACAGGTTATGTCAGAAGGATGGAATTAGAATGTGTATAATGAACTGGTGTGAAACCAGGCTAACAGGAATGGAAGGCTTAAGACTAAAGGCCTTAAGACTGAAGGGCAGAATGAGCTCCCAAGGTTGAGATGAATGCAAACAGGGCACAGGAATTAAGAGCAGTATCTAAAGACAGTAAAAATCTGTCAGCCTCTGCAGGTTATGCCTCTTTCTGCTGTCTTGACATAAACCAGAGGCAGATTTGGACATGGATCAAACCATCAAGGTGTCCTCTCCATATCCTGTGAGCATTTTAATACTAAACCCCACACCTCTGGGAGAGGAATTTAGATGTAAATGCCAGATCCCCTTAGTATTATGACCAGAAAATAGTATAACAACATAGGTAAGGGATGGAGCATGTGTACAGTGATTTATGGGATGTAAAATGATGTAAGTAATCATATAAATACAATACAATATATAAACTGCTGCTGCTTGAGCTCACAGGGACTGGATTTGTGATTTATCACCCAGCACTGAAATCAAGCAGGTACTCTGACTCCATGTGTGTCAACTGACTTTGCACACTGCCAAAAGGACCCCTTTTGGGGACGACATCTGGGTGCAGGTTGCTCATCAGTACCCAAAAGAATCACAGAATCAGTCAGGTTGGAAAAGACCTTCAAGATCATCCAGTCCAACCTAAAGCAAATGCAGCTCATGGTCTAACTGTGAATTCCCTTGGAGAGCCTCTTGCTGTAGCAAACAGTGTCTCTAAGCAGGGAATTTAGATAAATGACAGCACAAAAGAGGCTGCAGAGCAATATTGCTAACCCCAGCTGTGCAGAAAGGAGGGGGTCAAACCTCAGATGGCCATTAACAGGCTTTAAAGTAAAAGTTTATGTTTTAAATTGAGATTTTTTTATTGTCTTCTGTTTTGACCTTCTACAGTTTGTGTTTTCACATACAACATGACAGTGCTACTACTATTTTCACTGCAGCAGCGGTTTTGATGTAACCCTGTTATTTTGTGGGCTGCTTGCAGGGACTAAATAGCAGCTCAAAAGCCTTGATAAAAACAGATGTGTTATGTCATGATGTAGTGGCAAGCCTGGCAGATCCTGGCAGATCCTGGCAGTGCCTTCCCAACAGAAGTCTTTCTGTGACCTGCTTCCTGCGCTGGTCACAGCTTGGTGTGACCTCCCAGAAGCTGAACTGGAAGGTTACCTTATTTAATCCTGATCTGTCCTCCTCTTTCATTCCCTCTTGTGTAATGAAGATCTCCCTGGACACTGCGTAGCACTGAATAAAACACTAATGTTTGACCTCTGAACAGTTCTGGCTTGTGAACTGGTCTCTCTCTGGCACTCTGTGCACTAAGTCACCCAGATCAAAATTCTTTCAAAGATTTCAGAACAGAAACTGTCACTCACTACCACACTTGGACCCATACACTTAGGGACTAAAGAGGAGAAAAGCTGAATGTCTCATCCCACTTGTTTTAGTGTTACCAAAACACCTTTGAATCCTTCAGCTTTCACTTCAAGAAATTGTGATTTGTTTTTTTCATCTCCTGGGACTGCTTGCTGCATATGTTTGACATACAGTGCATTTTCATATATCAGCTGCCCCTAATTTAAAAGGTGCATAAGTACAGTACCTAAAGGAATTTGAAATTGATGTAGTACCAGATTTTCTCTTGATTTGTAACCTGCTGTTCACATCTTACAAACTTTGAATGCTTCCAGGCTACACTTCTAAATAGCAGGAACAGCAGAGATAAGGTATGAGGGCAAAAAACCAATATCAGTTTTGCCTCCAGTCTATCATTTCCTATGTTGCATTGCCATAGTATTCTCCTTCTGCCTCTCTGTGGAACTGATCCAAAGGTTTGCTGCAAGTAGCTGACAGGTTGCAGGCTGCCACTGAGGAGACTTGCAGCTACCTGTAAAAAAATCACAGATCTTGTCTCTCTCTGATGTGAGAATGCACCCACATTTTTAACATATCCACAAGGTATTGAGCAGTCCCCAGGAGAGACCAGTGTTCCACTAAACAAGACTGAAAGATAAGAGGATCTTTATGCTTCTCAATCTTCAGTGTTCTCCAGAGACAGGGATCTGTATCAGAACTGAAAATCAGGAGTGTATCTCGTTCAGCTCCTGCTGTCTACCTCATGCACTCACCAAATTCCTTTCCCTGAGTAAGGTACTTTGGGTTCCCCTGGGTAACTAATGGTAACTCATTAAACTTCACTTTGCTTTTCCTGGAATTCTTTCTCATCCTTCTTAACATTGTTTTTCTTCCTTTTTCCTTTTTCTCCACCTAGAAATAAAAAAGCCCTAAGCCTGAAAGATGTTTCACATAAAACCATCAGTTTTCTGTTTGTTTTTTCCTCATACTCTAGCAATTACTGATTTTGCTTATTATTACTGACAAGAAATCTTTTGCCCTAATTCTTTACATTTGCAGACAGCTTCAAGAGGCACCAATAAGTTTAATAATGGGGCATGGTTGCCTGTGATAGATCTTAGCAGGTTTATTTCTGTGGTTTCAGCCTGTAGATTATTATTCATTTTCAAAAAGCAGATCCTGAGTAAGACAGGACACCTAGGGGAGAAGTGTGCTGCTCATAAAATACAAATGGTGTGATAGCAAGAAATGAGTGGGAGCCTGTAGTTAAGGAGAAGAAGGGCTAAGAGAAACAGCAGAAGGACCTCAGAGATTAAATGAAAAAACCTCCTGTGAACTAGGAGTTCTACAGTTTATTGCAACTGACAAAGCCACCCAGATGGCAAAGGAGATCTTGTTTGTTAAGCCATTATTCACCTTTATTTTATCTCACCTGCTCTCTTAAGAGTTTATTTTAAAGCTGGAGTATTCTATTTCAATATAAACCCATTGTTTTGGGTGTAAACACCTGGTCATTGAGCAGCTCACTGGAAAGAAAAGATCTAGGCAGATCAAACCCAAATACCTGGAAGTTTAGGGCTTCATGAATAGTGACTTTGTGTTTCTTAATCTTGAAAGCAGCACATCTGACACCCTGACAGGGCAGAAGGCATTGCTGATAAACCTGGGCTCTCTGTTAATGGATAATGAATGTTAGCAGTCAGGTAGAGAAAGGTGGTTGAGTGTCTCAAATATGTGGAGGAGCCACTAACTCTGTTTTCTCCTTAGTTCTTTTTATTTCCAGTGGTGGTTAGAATGACCATAAGAAGCAGAAGGAAGGAATAAATGATGGGGTGAGGGACAAATCTGACAGAAGTAACAAAGGGAAAGGAACAATTCCCTTTTTGTAGTTCCCACAAATGGCCTCAGCAGCTGAAGCCATTCAGTTTAGTGGCAGTATTTTGTGAAGGTCAGTGTAATTGTTCAAGTCTTTGTACCAAAATGCAATGAAAATCTGAAAATGATTGAAGCAACCAACATTGCAATGCTCTTCTCACTTGCTCCCTGTGATAGGACAAGGAGCAAAGGATAGAAGCTGCAGCACAGGAGGTTCCACCTCAACACAAGGGGGAACTTCTTTACTTTAAGGGTCACAGAGCAATGGATTGGGCTCCCTAGAAAGGTTGTGGAGTCTCCTCTGGAGACTTTCCAGGCCCGTCTGGATGTGCTCCTGTGTGTCCTGAGCTAGATTGTCTGGTCCTGCTCTGGCAGGGGTTTAGACTTGATGATCTCTTTGGGTGCCTTCCAGCCCCTAACACTGTGATCCTGTATGACATGGAAAAGAAGGGATAAACATTGTGGATTTCTTGGCAAACAATGTGCTGCAAAATATTCTGCCCTGGTGAGGCTGCATCTGGAATACTGTGTCCAGTTCTGGGCTCCTCAGTTCAAGAGGGAGCTCAGGGAAATGCTTGACAGGAGTCCAGTGCAGAGCCACAAAGATGATGGAGTGGAACATCTTCCTTACGAGGAGAGCCTGAGGGAGCTGGGGCTCTGCAGCTTGGAGAAGAGGAGACTGAGGGATGACTTCATTCATGTTGATAAATATGTAAAGGGTGAGTGCCAAGAGGATGGAGCCAGGCTCTGCTCAGTGATGCCCAATGACAGGACAAGGGGCAATGGGTGGAATTTGAGGTATAGGAAGTTCCATGGAAACAGAGGAAAAATTTTTTCACTTTGAGGCTGGCAGAACACTGGAACAGGCTGCCCAGGGGGATTGTGGAGTCTCCCTCTCTGGAGATACTCAAAACCCACCTGGATGTGTTCCTGTGTGATATGCTCTAGGTGATGCTGCTCTGGCAGGGGGGTTGGAGTGGATGAGCTTTCGAGGTCCCTTCCAGCCCCTAACATTCTGTGATTCAGTGTAACAGGAAAGCATTTCTTGAGACTATTTCCTCTTCAATGCTGACTTTACAGTAATTAGAAATCCCTTTAAAAAAATCACAACATCTTGGGATGAATGGAATTAATGAACTCTGGTTTTTCACAGACTGCTGTTTTATAGATTCTAAGCTCCAACCAAATGTTCTGCAGATTTATTAACTCAGTGTGTTCGTAAAAGGCTGTGCCTAGTGTGAACTCTGTGCTGTGTAATAACAGCTGAGCTCACATTACAGTGCTTCTTTCAGTCAGGACTCATCTAGAGACCATTACAAGCTCTCTTTCCTCCAGCTATTGATTCACATAACAATGTTATCTTCTCCATACCAAAACTGTCTGAAATGGGCTAGTAAGTTTTAAATTATGAGGCAGTCAGGGCAGACCTGCACACTTGCCTTAATTGCATAAGCCTTTGTTGAGGTAAAAAAAAAAAAAAAGAAGACAGGCAGCAAGGCTGAATATAGTGAAGCCTCTAAAGGCAGTCAAAGCAGGCTGACATAAAATAACTGAAGTATGTGTACTGCATACTGAGCCACTTCAAAGGAAATATTCAGCAGTATAGTTACAAAACTAGAGGGTTCCACATGGGTTCACCACTTGAGTCTTTACCCCAGTTCCCAAGCAGAATTTGCAGCCCTTGCTTAGCTTGATACTGCCACGGTGATTCTGGTAGCAGTATTTAAGGCACTACTTCAAGAGAAGTTGAAGTGTACCTGCGTGACTTGCAGCATAGACTGCAGTGCAGCCAGACAGGACTGGTGTGCTCAGCCTTTAGGTGTCACTGTGCTCTTAAGAGTAGACATCAGTTCAACATTTTGGCTAATTCAAAAAAGATATACTTTTTTCCCCCCTTTTCCTAAACCAGAATCTCCTACCTGGTGACATCTTAAGTTTTCGACTCCAAAAGTAAACAGAAATTGCTGTTAAGCAGCAAAATCTGCTTGTAAAGCTATGAAAAAGCAGACATCTTTTTAATGTAACCTTACAGATGCAGAGAATCTGAGTGGAATAGAAGACTAGTTGTGCAAATACAGGCCATCATGCACAAGAAGTCTTCTATTCCACTCAGATTCTCTGGATCCAGGGAGAAACAGACATATGAGTGACTCCCACGTGCTGTCATCTTGTCTCTCTAACAGATACTTGCACAAATAAAATGCAGTCATCTAACAACATATCTAAAAAACACACAGAACAGACACTTGAGAGATGACCTGAGATGTGCAGCCAGTATCAGAGAGATAGAACCAAGCACTATGGGAGAAAAGTCTACCATCAACTCAAAGGCAGTGGAGCTTGGTAAATCTAAACAAGATGCAAACTGCAAATGAGGAGGATTAACCATAGGAAAAAAATCAACAGTGAATTTAACAGGGTCAGATCAAGACTGAGTGTCTTTCTGGAAGACAGGCTGCAGCTAAAAGCTAGATACAGGGCTCAATAAAGGGGAAAAAAACCAAAACAAACCAACCAACCAAACCCAACAAGTAACAGGTGAGATGAAATGGCTTGAAATATGCAGGCAAACAGATGAAATGACTGATTGTTCTCCAGTAGCCCTTAATCCTTTGATTCTTCTGGTCCTTAATAATCCACTAAGTGTACTAATCACTTGAATTATGACTGAAACTCTCAGCCTGGTTAGGCAGACTAGGCCAATTTGGACATCATTTGAATCTCCTTTCAGCCAATGAGATTAATTGCTCTGTGCAGACCTACCTCTTTGGCACTTTTAAAGCTGTTTAATCTTGAAATGTTTTCAGTCTCAGGAGTAGATGTGGTGAGGGAGATTATGTTGCTCTGCATGTTCACAGCCTTCACGAGAAACATGTGGCCTGGGCTGTGCACAGCTTCATGTCCAAGGAGTCACAGGAGTGTGAATCACAATGCTAAGCAACTCTGTCACTTAGGCAACTGAGGGCAGGCTCACAGGAGCTAAGTGACACAGGATGGCTCTGCATATAGGATAAAAAAGAGTCATAGAATTGCTTATGTTGGAAGAGACCTTTAAGATCATTGAGTCCAGCCTTTAACCCAGCACTGCCACCATCACACCATGCCATCAGCACCACATCTACAAGGCTTTTCAATCATTCCAGGGGTGGAGACTCCACCACTGCTATGGACAGCCTGTTCCAGGGCTTGACAACCCTTTTGGGGAAGAAATTATTCCTAATGTCTAACCTAAACCTCCCCTGATGCAACTTTAGGATGTTTCTTCTTATCCTTTCACTTCTTCCTTGGGAGAAGAGACCAACCCCACCTGGCTCCAACCTGCTCTCAGGGAGCTGTAGAGAGCAATGAGGTCTCCACTCAGCCTCCTCTTCTGCAGGCTAAACGGCCCTAGGTCCCTCCATCCTTGTACTCCTCACCAGCCTTGTACTCCAGACCATTCACCAGCTTTGTTGCTGGTTGCTTCTCTGGACCCACTCCAGCACTTCAATGTCCTTCTTGGAGTGAGGAGTCCAAAACTGAACTGAGTATTGGAGGTACAGCCTTATCTTTGCCAAGTAGAGAGGGATGATCCCTGCCCTACTANCCAGCCTTTAACCCAGCACTGCCACCATCACACCATGCCATCAGCACCACATCTACAAGGCTTTTCAATCATTCCAGGGGTGGAGACTCCACCACTGCTATGGACAGCCTGTTCCAGGGCTTGACAACCCTTTTGGGGAAGAAATTATTCCTAATGTCTAACCTAAACCTCCCCTGATGCAACTTTAGGATGTTTCTTCTTATCCTTTCACTTCTTCCTTGGGAGAAGAGACCAACCCCACCTGGCTCCAACCTGCTCTCAGGGAGCTGTAGAGAGCAATGAGGTCTCCACTCAGCCTCCTCTTCTGCAGGCTAAACGGCCCTAGGTCCCTCCATCCTTGTACTCCTCACCAGCCTTGTACTCCAGACCATTCACCAGCTTTGTTGCTGGTTGCTTCTCTGGACCCACTCCAGCACTTCAATGTCCTTCTTGGAGTGAGGAGTCCAAAACTGAACTGAGTATTGGAGGTACAGCCTTATCTTTGCCAAGTAGAGAGGGATGATCCCTGCCCTACTAGTGCTGGCCACACCATTGCTGATCCAGGCCAGGATGCTGTTGGCCTTCTCGGCCACCTGGGCACTGGTTCATATGGCAGCTCTTGGACTGGCATATGTCCAGTGACCACACAGGGTATATGAAGTAGATCCTGTGCACCGTTTTTGGGATCCTTTTGAGCTGGAGCACTGAGGCACAGCCTCAGTCAGCCCACTCAGTGGAAGGATCATGCTACAGAGTCTATGCCCTGGTCTCCACAGTTTAGAAACACAGAATCATAGAATAGTTTGGGTTGAAAGAGACCACAGGATCACAGGATGTTAGAGGTTGGAAGGGACCCTTGGAGATCTTTGAATATAATCTAGCACAGGTTGCACAGGAACACATCCAGACAGGGCTGGAAAGGCTCCACAGAAGGAGACTCCACAGCCTTTCTGGGCAGCCTGTGCCAGGGCACAAGTGAGCAGAGCTTGTCCCTATCCCTCCCTTCCTGACCCCCAGCCCTCAGATCATTGATAAGATCCCTCTCAGCCTTCTCCTCTCCACACTCTCAGCCCCAGGTCCCTCAGCCTCTCCTCCTCAGGCAGTGCTGCAGTCCCTTCAGCATCCTTGTAGCCCTCCCTTGGACTCTCTCCAGCAGATCCCTGTCACTCTCTCCAGCAGACCCCTGTCCCTCTTGACCTTAAAGATCATCTAGTTCCAATCCTGTGCAGTGGGCCCTAGAAACATCTTTGACCAGCCCTGGCTGCTCAAGGCCTCACCCAGCCTGGCCCTGAACACCTTCAGGGAGGGCACATCCCGGACCTCCTTGGGCAACCTGTTCCAATGTCTCACCACCCTCAGTGTTAAGAGTTTCTTCCTGATCTCCAGTCTAAATCTGCCCTCCTCAAGTTTCAATCTATTTCATCTCATTTTATCACAACAAGCTCTTGTCAAGTCCCTCCCCAGCTCTCCTGGTGTCCCTTCAGGTACTGGAGAGCTGCTCTAAGTTCTGCCTGGAGCCTTCTCTTCTGCAGGCTGCACAGCCCCAACTCTCCCAGCCTGGCCCCATAGGGGAGGTTCTCCAGCCCTCTGAGCATCCCCATGACCTCCTCTGGACCAGCTCCAGCTCCTTGTACTGGGAGCAACAGAACTGGATACAGAATCCCGTCCCTGTTCTGCTGGCCATACTACTTTTGATGCAGCAATGCAACATCCCAGGTCATCAGACTGCCCGGGGCTTACCGATGAAGTGAAATGTCCTTGTCTGCTGATGTGCCATCCCTCTCTCTCCTCTAAGGCACTTGGAAATCCAGTCTCCTTCAGAGACAGTAACTCGTGGATCACTAGGGGCAGAAGGAGAGCCCGAGCGGGGACGCTGCAGTGGCTTCACCCGCGGGCGGATCCAGCGGCTGAAGCCGCCCTGCTGACCCCTCACGGGGAGGTGCCGGCTGCCCTCCACCCCTCACGGCGGTCTGGGCCGGTTTAATGGCGGTGGCTGGTGGTCGCGTCCCAGCAGCCCCCGTGTGCGTCGTCCAGCCCCCAAGCAGCCAGCCCTCCCGGGCCGCAGCATCGCCTGGGCTCCTGCGGGGACGTCCTGGGCAGAGGCCCGGGCCCGAGCTACCTTCAGCGGCGGCGGCTGCAGGGAGGCCCCTAGAGGCCCGCGGCGTGCCCGCCCCTGCACGGCAGGGGGCGCCAGAGCCTCGCGCGGCCGCCGCTGGCGGGGGCGCGGGAGCCGTCGCGGCGCGTGCGCGCTGCAGAGGCGGCGGCGGCAGCAGCAGCGGCCTGAAGAGCCCCGCGGGGAGAGCGGGCGGCGGCTGCCGGGTTTCTTGTGGGGGGTTGGCGCGTCGCAGGGCGGCCTGGATCGCTCGCCACCATGCCTGCCGTCTCGAAGGGCGATGGGATGCGCGGCCTGGCGGTCTTCATCTCCGATATCCGGAACTGTGAGTGGCGGCTGAGGCGCGGCGGGGCTGGGCCGGGGCCTGGGCCGGGCCGGGCTGGGCTGGGCTGGTCGTTGCCAGGGGCCGTGAGGCTGGGGCCGTTTTCCCTCAGTTCCCTCCGCAGTGCTCCCCTCCTCCTCCCGCTATGCCCGCAGCGAGCTCGCAGCGCTGCCGCCTCACGAAATGGCGACGCGCCCCGGGGGGCGGCGGGGGAGGCGGCGCGGGGGGAGCTGCCCTCGGCTGTGGGTTCGGGTGGGTTTGCGCCTTTCGAGGGGCTCAGCTGGGGCATTTCCCTCTGCCTCCGTTCCCTCGCCGTCGCGCAGTGGGGCTGGGGTGTCAGCGTCGGTGGAACCGGGGTTGACCGAGGTGTCGGTGCCCACCGTCGCCGTTGTTTCTAAGGCGCAGAAGCGGAGCCGGCGGGTGTTGGGGGTGCGGTGGGTTTGTGGCGGACCGGGCAGAGGCGTGCCTGGGCAGCGAGCGAGTTCGCGAACGGCTCTCGATGGAGAACGTCACTGATGGAAAGCAGGCCTCTGTGAGAGGGCCTGCGAGCAGGGCCTGCCCCGGGTATGCCTGGGCTCGGCTTAGATAGGCTAGAGAAGTCTGCATTGACAGAAACGAGCTTTCTGGTCCTGTGCCATGCAAAATGGGATGGGGAAGGGTGTGAGCGAGTGTCCCCCGGAGGGGAGAGTGGGCAGCGTGCCTGCCGGTGTGCAATGCAGAGAGCAGGATACAGAGCTGCTGCTGCTGCTTGGGGAGACAGGGAAGATGCATGTCTGGGGACACCCTTCAGTGCTCAGCTTCCTTTTTTTGACTGAGAATTGCATGTGATAGCAGTTTAATATTAATCTGAGTTGGAGATCTAAGTGTATGATGTGGCAGAAATTGCCCGGGGAAGGGCTAAGGTCACTGTGGTTGGTGTGATGAAACAGCTTTATTTTGTCCACCTGTGTGTGTCTGCAGATTACTTGAGGCTACTTTAAAAGCTATGGCAGTGAGGTTTTCTATGTAATGGATGAAAGTGGATTTGGAGAACTCTTTTTGATGCAAATTACGATGATCTTACCAGGCTTGTGTTGAGAGAGAACCGTACCAGCTTAGAAAGCTCTTCATCTTGATGACTTCTAATATAAAAGAATAAAGAAAAAATTGCACCAATAAAATGAGATTGTTTAAATTTAGAGATTCCTTGAAGTAAATTCAGATGTTTTAAACTTCCAGGAGCTTTGTGTTTAAAATTCAAGGTTATTCATCTTCCTTATGACAGATGCTGTTGCAGTATTCTTTCTGAACAGGGCCTTAGATTTCTTCAGGCTCCACTCCTGTATCATAGAATCACAGAACTGTCAGGGCTGGAAGGGACCTCAAGAATCATCCAGTTCCACCCCTCCTGCCACAGGCAGGGACACTTAACACTAGATCAGGTTGCACAAAGCCACATCCAGCCTGGCCTTCAGAACTTCAAGGGATGGGACTTCTGCCACCTCCCTGGGCAACCCGTTCCAGTCTCTCAGCACCCTCATGATGAAGAACTTCTTCCTATCGTCCAATCTGAATCTACCCACTTGTAGTTTTGCCCCAGTTCCCCTAGTCCTTATCACTGGCAGACATCCTGTATGTGTAGAAGGCCTGGTGTGTCTGGTGTGTCAGGTCAAAGTTTGGTGAATGCTCCTGTGCTTTGATGGTTGGCCCAGCTATTTACTGAGAATTTTGCCCTGTACGCAATGTTGCTGCATGTGTAACAGTTTCACCTGCTGTCACAGTATTTAAGAAGACTTGCTGATGTCTCTATTGGGTTTTTTTAATGTTTTCAGTCATTTAGCTAGAAGTAGTATGATTTTATTCTTCAATGTCTTATGTTTTGGGATTAGTTAACACCGCTCTTGTTTTCATTGGAATTCGGTGGAAGGGAATACAAGAGAAACATTCGAGCTCTTGGGTTCCCCACTTAGGTTTAGAGATGTGGAATAACTAGGTTGAAGGGAGTAGAGTAGAGCAAATTAACTACTGACTTCCCCCCAGGCTTGCTAGTACATAGGCAGTGTGGGAAGTCTGATGGAACAACCACCTCTCTGTCCGCATTGAACAAACTCCTCAACCTCTGTCTGCAAGAGTGACAAAGATGTAACTCTTTAGCCAAACAAATAAGATGTTAACAGTTTCACTGTTTAAATGAATATTGATGTTTGTCAAATGTTTTGTTCCTATCTAGGGAGCTGTTTGGTAGCTGTAATTACTTTCGTATCTTTTTCATCTTCATAATGAAGAAAGTAACTCTATCTTCTAAATAGCTGCGAAAAGGCTGATAGTTCCCTTTAGCAGGTGATCTGTGCTACTTCCACAGAGCCCTCTCATAGCATTTGAGTCATCTTCCTTTAAATGAGCTCCCAGTGTTGCCAGGGACTGACTAAGATTCCACAGAATATTTGAGAGCACCCTCTAGAGATTGTGCTTTGGAGGCTTCTTTTCCCTCATCACTGGGAATTAGACACTTGTCAAGAACAAAAAGCAGCAGCTGTTTAAATGGATACATCTTGGACATCTAACCAAATGTTCCTGTTCAGAAATGGGAAGGAAGGTAGACACCAAGTGCACCTCTGTTTCTGGCCTTAAAATTGGACTGAAGATCTGCTGCTTGCACTGGTGTGTGAAATGTCTGCTGGCATTCTGAATTTCAGTCTTCGTACTGGCTTTGGATTAATTTCTCACTGCAATACTGCCATAAGGGCCTGATGCTTTTTAGTTTACCTGCAACCTTTCCAGATTATGAGAAATATTGAAACATAGTGTGTGTGGGGGGGGTTTATGAAAAAAATTGCACTGATGAGGAGTCTGCATTAGATATGCTGCTGAAATGAAAACACAGTTGCTGACTGTGCTCAGGTGGACACACACATGTGATTTCAAGATAATGACATAACCTAAACTTCAGGGGCATACTGAAGTAAATTTAAACTGTCTGCCTTTGGAAATGCTTCATCTCATTACATCCAGTCTTTCTTGGGTGTTTGTACCTACAGAATCTGCAGCACTAAGCTATGCATCATACTCTAACAAGTTTATTTTCTTAGAGATCTGAAAGTGTCTCTCATCTTGCCCAGTCTGTTACAGGCTTGTTAGCAATTTTCAGTGCTTACAACTGTAGTTGATACTGAATCGNACATGGGGTCTGATGAGAACAGAGTAAAGGGGGAGTGAAAGAATGGCTCCCAATCTGTCTTTAATAGTTGAGAGGTTGATTGTCACTTCTGTGTCAGTCAATGTGGTTTTGGCTTTGTGGGCTATCTATTAAACTTCATCTCTGTGTTAAATGGTTCTCTGCCAAATATGACTTTAAATACAAGAATTGCTTTCACCATGATTTTAAAATTCTGCTTAAAATTCAGTGATTTCTCAGAAGTCTTTAAAACTGCTCATTGAAAAGTCAGCATACTGCTTGTAGCAGCAGTTGTAATCTATTGTTAGGAGCCAAAGTGCTTCTGAATGCTTTGCCTTTACTCTTGACTGTAATACCGAGTGAGGTGTTTTTAAAGTAAATTTTTTCTTATTTGTACAACTCGAATGATTTTTCAAAATATGATGATACAATAAAATGAATTCTTTTGCAGCTACTGATGGCTCTCCAGAATTTTGTTTCAGGGCAGCCTCCTGTACATTGTTTTGTGTATGGAGGAGACCATTTGCCTTTTTGGCTATGAGGGCACATTGCTGGTTCATGGTGAACTTGTCCACCAGCACTCCCAGGGCCTTTTCTGTGGAGCTGCTTTCCAGCAGGTCAGCCCTCTACTTGTCCTGCTACTGGGGGTTATTCCTCCCCAAGTGTAGGACTTGGCATTTGCTGTAGTTGAACTTGTTGAGGTTTTGCTCTGTCCAGCTCTTTGGCCTGCCCAGGTCTCACTGAATAATATGTCAGGCTCTCCTGGTTTTGCATCATCAGCAAACTGGCAGAGGGTCCACTCTGACCCTTTTTCCAGGTAATTGAAGAAGGTGCTGAGCAAGATTGAACCCAGTCATGACCCCTGGGGGACATCACGAGGTACAGGCCTCCAACTAGACTCTGTACTGCTGATCACAACTCAGGAGTTCAGCCAGTTCTCCTCACTGTCCATTCATTTAACCCATACTTCTGATCTTCCCTGGGAGGATGTTATGGGAGATGGGGTCAGAAGCCTTGCTGAAGTTGAGGTTTTTTGAAGTGACATCCAGACTTAGGAGTTGATGTCAGGACCAGTTCTTGTTGCTGCTTGGATGGTGTGCCTCATGAACCAAAATCTAAACAGGTCCATGTGCTTTATAAGCCTATCGGTTCCTGCAAGAAATGCTTACTCTGAAGTAGTGTGTTAAAGTTTTGTGTGTGTGCTGCAGAGCTACTGAAATGCAAGATGGTGTGTTGTGAGCTCTCCAGCTGTCCTAGCTGACAGATACATCATCAGGAGTCAGTTTTCGTGTTTTTCTCAGAACAACTTTTTGCTTATCTGCAGGTGAAGTACTAAGCCTGTTCCTTTGCAACAACAGTACTTCCTCTTCACCCTGAAAACTAGGAGAGCTTGCCTTTCTCCTTTTTCAAAGGTGGTATAAAACTAGGTTTTATGATATTAAGTGTAGTTACTACTTGTAGCAGTCTTCTGCACTGTGACACTGGGAAGTCATCTGCTCTTGAGTTGGTGAAATAGGCCTGCATAGAGGCAGAAGAAGCTGCTCTTGCCACAGGCTTGCAGGGGCAAAGGTGTTTCCCTCACTACTCTAGATAGTTTCTTACCTTTTCATGTGACCTTTAAAAGATGAGGAAGGAAAAATTCCTTTAATTCTTTATACAACTGTTGATGTTCTCTTCCAAGATACTGTTCCTTCTTTGGGTTTATATTTTTGTTAAAGCCCAGCAGGTATGTTAAATTAAGGTGCATCTTATCTCATAGAAGTTAATGTATTCATTCTGCTTTGTATCAGACAGAGCATCCAGAGACTGCTGCTTCTTGATGTCTGACTTCAGTAGCTTTTGCTTGGCTGAATTTGAAACTGGTCGTTCAGGTTAGGGATAAACAAGTGAGGATTAGAAAAGGCTAGTTCATGAAATTCATCATATGGTGATCACCCTTTCAACTGGTTGGTAGATAATGGAGTGCATTACCTGTGCATGTGGGAGGGGCAGGCATATGAATTAAATGAACACATGGGTATGTATGGAGTTATTTGTTATCCCTGAGAACAGCCACACAGTGAAACAGGCTTCACAAAGGGCAAGCCGGGCACATAGCTTATTTTAGAACTGTATGTCTGTAGTAGGGCTTTCAGCATGTAGGCTAAAGCTACCACGTTGTTCCTTTTGATGTGCAGGTTATTTGCATTGGGTATAGTTCTAAAGCTAGCACTTGAGTTGCTTCTGTAGACAGTCAGTTGAATCTCTTTATTCTTAGAGTACTTAACCTCTGAAGAAACCTGAAGCGAGGCATCTTTTTCTCTCCTGTTCTCTTGCAGGGCTATGACCACTCATCTAATATGGACAGTGTGGCCTGAAAAAAACCCTGAGAGCGTGCTGCTTAGAGCTATAATAAGCACTAAGTCTTGCATCGCTTGCTACTATTGGCAAGAGAGTGATTTAAGGAAAACACAATTAGCATGAGATTAATCTGAGGAGGATGTGTAAAAAAGAAACAAGTGTTGTGCCCATGGCTTCTGCCTCAGCTTTTTTCTAGTCACTTCATGGAATGTTGCCTTAACTTTTTTTTATGGTCATTTCATGCAGCATTGAGGGTCTGGGGTTTTTAGAGTATTTGGTTGGTTACCTGGGTTGTTCTTTTTAGTTTTGTTGTTTTTCTACATTTGTTCATTTTGTGCATGTTTGCCTGAGGAAAGAGGAGAGTAGATAAAGATGATAATTAATAGATGAGAGGTAGTAAAGAACTAGAATCTTCCATGTGGCATCCAACATCTGCATTAGAGACACTGGAGAATGTAAAATCTACTGAATGTGAAATTCTTAGGGTAAGGCCTGCTCATCAGGACTAGTAAGAGGAAATTAAGGACAATTGCAGAGACCACTACATATCTGCATTAATTTGTGAGCTTGTATAGAATTTTTATTAAGGAACATGGAGTAGTTTAGAAATGATAGTTAAAACTAGGAGGCTTTGGATAAGTCTCAGACTGTAGTTCTGCTGTTCTAAGGTGAACTGAGGTAGGAGAGTCCACAGTGACTTGTAGTAAATGAGTGCAAACAGTGCCTTACCCTGTTGAAGGTGGTGTAGCAGTGTGGAAATACTGTTCAAGGAAATTATTACTTAATGCTCAGTCCAGCAAGGAGGAAGAGCTGCTTTATGTAGTAGCCTAATCTTGCATTTCTGGTTTTGCATCTCTTCTTGGCTTAAAGCTTGTCTTTTGATAGGAATCAGTGTAATTTTGTAAACTGAGATGCCACATAACTGAGTGACTTTATGACATAGATGTTTTATGTATAATGTAAGGTTTCAGTTCATCTGGTCTCAAGCTATTAATCTAGTTGCTCCTCAGAAGTCTTTCACAGTTAGAGCTGTGTTTTCCTTAGCATGTGGTGCCTAGTTAGAAAAACATGGTAGGCATTTAAAATTGTTTAAACTTGCATTAAAATTCCTGCAATTAGAATTCATGATAGGATTTAGGAAATGCTGTGTGCACTTCTGTGTATTTTCCTTTATGAGGACAAGGAGTTAATGGATTACTGGATTACAGTAAAGCCTGTGACTCCCTGCTGTTTCATGAGGAGTGTTCCAGGGCACATCTCTACCAGCTTTCTAGAGGAAGAAACTATCTGTGGATAGCAGTTCACTTGCTGTGCAGAACATGAGAAAATGTACTCCACAGTTCTGAAATGTGATCAGTAGGTCACTGATCTCTTTGTCTGTAGTAATGGATATCTAATCACAACAGGATGTCTCAAAGCACAACAATCTTCAGCTGCCTTTGTGCTATTCATGTTCTTCAGCATGACAGCCAGGCAGTTCTTTCCTCTGATCAAACGTATCTTGTGAAAGGACAGCATGCATTCCTGGGTTTGTTCAAAACAGGATGTTAGTAACCTCATTAAGCAAAAAGTTTTGTGTCTTGCAGCCTTGAACTGATCAATTTCTGAACAAAACTGAAGCTGTACTGAATCTTGTGAAGATTCTGTATTTTATAGTACTCTCTTTAGGGTAATTGCACAGTGAGGCTTTTAAAAATAACACCTGTGCTCTCCTTTGAACACACTCAGGTGGGCCTGGAACATGCATCTTTAGCCAAGTGAAGGAATTTGTCTGGACTCCATAGTGTGAGAGCAGACACACAGCAAACAGCCCACTCACTCACTCCTGTGTAACCTGCCTCCCTTCTGGCCTTCATTCCTGCTGTGCTAAGTAACCAGCTGAGAGATTAGGGAAGAGTGGAGGATGGGTTTAGCCTGAGACTTCATGAAGCTAATGAGCTGCATAGCAAATAGCTGGTCTGTACTTTAGAGCTGTAACATGAGTGTCTGTCCTGCTGGCAGGTAAAAGTAGTCTTTTAATTTTCTGAGATGAGATGGAAGTAGTATAAACCACGTATACAAGACAAAAATGGATGCACTGCTTGCTTTTTCCTAAATATTTTTCCCTAAGTATTTGCACCAAAGTGTTTTCCTTTCAGGTATTTGCACTTTTTTACTGTTAATATGCTAGTGTTTGTTTTGATTCAAGCCCTCTCTTTCAACCAGTTCGTTCCCCTGACATTGGGGTACAGGAACAGTATAGTCCTGGCATCATGCTTGTAATCTGGTTTAGACTTGGGAAAAGGCAAGAGGGTATATTTGATTGCTTTATGCCAACTAAAGCATGTTTGGATGGTGAATATGGTGAGCTTGCTCTTTGGTCATGTGTTCTGCTCCCTTCTGCTGGCTTCATCACTTACAGTAAAGCTAGTATGGCTTCCCCTTTGGCTATTGAATACACCAATCTTGCTTTTGGTTCCCTAACTGCTTGCAGCAGCACAAGGTACTAACAGGAGTGTGTATGTTAGGAAAAGAGCAGTGCTAAGAAACAGCCTGGAGTTTTTGTCTCTTGAAGTACAGCCTTAAACCAAGTAGATTATCAAACTTGGTTAACTTACTTTGCTGAAGGGAAATTAGTTTGACTGTGATGTCTCCCACCTAACTTGTCTCAGTTTAGATATGGCTGCTGAAGCCGTAACACATCTACTAATTGCCTCTGAGTGAGATCTGTGTTCTGACGCATCTAACACACTTTGTCCAGCACAGGATCTTTTTGACTGAGATGTGCATAGCTCTGGGACTTGCCTATTCTGTGCCCTAGTATTGGTATCTCCTTCACATCTGAGTTACCAAATAAAGAGAACCCAGATTTTCATGATTTAAAATGCTTTGGTTTCCCCCTTTAAAAAAAATTAATTTGGAACATTCAAAAACTGCAAATACAAAACAAATGGAAGCTTGAAAAAGTGGATTCTGCAGAGGTGATTTCTCTGCCCAGAAGTCTCTTTGCCCCAGGTCTTGCAGGTGTCATCAGGGGCTAACTTGGCTGTATGGTGCTTGTCTCTCAGCTGTAGTCTTCTCCACCAGTTCTGCCAGAGAAGTGGCTGGGCATCCCATATGCTCTTCCAGGATGCTTGGGGAACCAGGCAGCAGCTCCACTGAGACTGGGGGCACAGCAGCAGCCACCTCCATCCTCTGCCACTTGTGTTCTTCCTGCCAGTGTCTGTTGGGGAGCAAGAACCAGACTTGCTTGGGCTGACTTCTCCTCTACCCTTCCTGACACAGCATGGAGGCTGCTTGGAGATAAAGAAATGCAATGCCACAGGAGGAGCTGGAGGTGTAGTGGTGTTTCTCAATCACCTGGGGTGAACTGAAGAGCTGTCTCTAACCAACTCTGACCTCTGTGGTAACTCCTGGCATCCTGCCAACAACCAGCCCAGGTCCCTGTGACACCAGCCTGGCTGATGATGTGTCAAGGAGCAAAGGTTCCTGGGAAATTCTGCAAGCATCCAGTAGGCTACCATGTGTGTATGAGCATGATGACATCAGCTGCCAGTACGATCGTGGGCCCTGGGCATGGCACTTGGAGGGCTGCCAGCTGACCCCTTATCCAAGGCCTTTGCTTCTATGGCTGCTGGACAGACTCTCAAGAACATAGGCCTCCCACTATAACCCACCTCAATGCCTGCTGAACCCTCAGGCCAATTCCAACCATGTCCAACCGTGGAATGGAAATCCCATGGACAACATTTAATTGGAAGTGACATGGAAACAGGCTTAACAAAGGGACTCTCCATTCAAGGCTCTTGCTGCAGGTCGAGAATGAAGCTTCAGTGCACCTTTGCAAGCCATAAAATCCACATGGAAAAACAGCCCCAAAGTACCCACACATCTAATCCACTTTGAGACTCCATCTGCAGTACTTTGTCCACCTCTGGAGTCCTCAGCACAAGAGGGACACAAACCTCTTGGAGTGGGTCCAGAACAGGCCGCAAAAATAACTAAGGACTTGAACACCTTTTCTGTGGGGAATTGTTTTACACTGAGAGTAGTGAAACACTGGCCCAGGTTGCCCAGAGAGGTGGTAGATGCTCCATCCCTGGATACATTCCAGGTTGCATTAGACAGGGCTCTGAGCAGCCTGATTATAGTTGATGATGTCCCTATTCATTAAAGGGCCCTTGGACTAAATGATCTTTAAAGATCCCTTCCAGTCCAAAGATTGTATGATTCTGCGACTTCCTGGATATGTCTGTGCACCAGTACAAGTTAAGGGTTGGCCTGCTGGGAGGCAGCTCAGCAGAGAAGGATCTGAGTGTGCTGGTGGACAAAGTACATCAAGAGTCAGCAACGCTTTGTGGCCAAGTAGGCCCATGGTCTTCTGGGGTGCATTAAAAAGAGTGTGGCCAGTAGGCTGAGGGAGACTTTCCTCTTCTTCTCTCTGCCCTTGGGAGGAGGCCCCATCTGGATCATTGAGTCCAGTTCTGAGCTCTCTAGTTTGAGAGGTAAGGAGATGCCAAAGAGAGTCCAGTAGAGGCTACAAAAATGCAGAGAGGACTGGAGTATCTCTATGAGGAGGAAACACTGAGAAACTTGTGGCTGTTCAGCANAGTCCTCAGCACAAGAGGGACACAAACCTCTTGGAGTGGGTCCAGAACAGGCCGCAAAAATAACTAAGGACTTGAACACCTTTTCTGTGGGGAATTGTTTTACACTGAGAGTAGTGAAACACTGGCCCAGGTTGCCCAGAGAGGTGGTAGATGCTCCATCCCTGGATACATTCCAGGTTGCATTAGACAGGGCTCTGAGCAGCCTGATTATAGTTGATGATGTCCCTATTCATTAAAGGGCCCTTGGACTAAATGATCTTTAAAGATCCCTTCCAGTCCAAAGATTGTATGATTCTGCGACTTCCTGGATATGTCTGTGCACCAGTACAAGTTAAGGGTTGGCCTGCTGGGAGGCAGCTCAGCAGAGAAGGATCTGAGTGTGCTGGTGGACAAAGTACATCAAGAGTCAGCAACGCTTTGTGGCCAAGTAGGCCCATGGTCTTCTGGGGTGCATTAAAAAGAGTGTGGCCAGTAGGCTGAGGGAGACTTTCCTCTTCTTCTCTCTGCCCTTGGGAGGAGGCCCCATCTGGATCATTGAGTCCAGTTCTGAGCTCTCTAGTTTGAGAGGTAAGGAGATGCCAAAGAGAGTCCAGTAGAGGCTACAAAAATGCAGAGAGGACTGGAGTATCTCTATGAGGAGGAAACACTGAGAAACTTGTGGCTGTTCAGCAAATGAAGAGCAGGCTGAGGGGGGGATCTTCTTATTGAATATAAGTACCTGAAGGGTAGAGGGTAAGAGAATGGGTCTGGGCTCAGTCTCAGCTGTAGTGGTGCCTGGGACTTCCTGTTTTTCTCCAGGTGCAGGACATGGCATTTGTTTGGCTTAATGAAGTTCCTATTCAGCCATTTTGTCAGTCTGCCAAGGCCTCTCGAGTGATGACACACCCTTTTGGTCTGTCAGTTGCTCATTTCAATTTTTCATTTTTATTAGCTTTTTGAGGGTGCCCTCTGTCTTCAGACTTGTTATCATTAATGAAGAATTTACATGACCCAATATTAACCCTGAAGGGCGGTTGTAGCAAGGTGGGGATGGGTCTTGTCTCCCAGGGAGCAAGTAATAGGACATAAGGAAATAGCCCCAAGTGGTGCCAGGAGAGCTTTAGATTGGATGTGAGGAACAATTTCTTCCCTGAAAGACTTGTCAAGCCCTGGACCCAGTAGTGGAGTCCCTACCTTTGGAGGGATTTCAGAGCCCTGGTGCTGTGTGACAAGGCGTGGTGATGACTTGGGAGTGCTGGGTTGGACTAGACAATCTGAAAAGTCTGTTCCAGTGTAAACAACTCTATGATGATTGTTTTATTCTGTATGCAGAACCATGCTTTGTCACATGCCTTTTGTGAGCCTTTTCCCACCAAAATGGTTCTACAAAGCCAAGAATTGTTTATGTTTGGAAAACGAGAGATGAGAGTCCTTAAAGAAAACATCTAACAATATCTTTAAAACTGAGGTTTTATCTTTTGTGGAATGACTGTGCTCTGCCCAAGTAGATGTTCCTAGCCACTCAGGAGTTCAAAGGAGAAGCTGCTGCTGTTAGCCTCAGCAGCATTTGTGTTGCTGCTGTCCTACACAGAGAACTAGAGTTCTGCTGTCTTCAAGGCTTGTCTGATAATTGAACGTGAACAGAAAGGCATGTTCTGTCAGACAAATGGTATTGCCACAAATAGTAACTGACACTACTACTTGCCTTCAAGAAGCATGACAGAATGCTGGCAAGCTTCTTCTTATGCTAATAGAGCCTCCTATCCAACATGCTTTATAGTTGTTCTTGCCAATAATGGCACTTCAGCAATCTCAGGATTGTCAGATGGCCACGGGACAAGTAAGACTAAGAGATAGCACAATGTATCAGTGCTGACCTGTACATAAATGCAAAATAAATGAATTATTGGGTGGGCTCAGTTACACTGGCTGCTGGCCATGAGCAGATTGGAGCCAGATGGGTAATGGAAACATCTCAACTTCAGTAAAGCAATTTTTTTCCTTTGTGTTGTCAGTACACCTGTCTCTCAAAACTTGCCTGTGGAAATCTACTCTGCTCACCATTTGTGTAATTGCTTGTAGAGAAAAGTGCTTCTTTACACCCTCTTGAAAAGGAGGTTGTAGGAAGGTGAGTCAGTCACTTCTCTCTAGTAGGATGCCAGGATGATAGGGAATGCCCTTAAGTTGCACCAGGGGAGGTTTAGGTTGGACATTAGAACAAACTTTTTCCCTGAAAGGATTCTCAAACACTGGAAGAGGCTCCCTCGGGGTGTGGTTGAGTCAACATCCCTGAAGGTGTTGAAAAGAGAAGCAGAGGTGTGGTACTGAGGGCTATGGTTTAGTACCAGTTTTGGTGGAATTAGAGAATGATTGAGACTCAATAATCTTAAAGTGTTTTTTCCAATGAAATTATTCCAAATGTTCCTTTGGGAAATAGTATATATGCTGGGTTGGAAGCACATCATACTCTGAATGGTTCGTGTGAAAGCTGAGAACTTGTAGCAGTTAATCAGCAGTGATGTGCTTTATGCCTCAGACTTGGCTCGGGCACTCTACAGTTAGTGTAGCAACGAGTTAATCCTGATGGAGCAGGTCACCAAGTGAGCCAGAAGCAGCCCACTAATCTGAGCCTTGAAGCACAGTAGTCTTGCAGCGTGCTGCCAAGTTAGTCTTAAGGTATGTCAGATGTTCTCCTCAAATGAATGCACTGAACAAAGGCCTTTCCTATAATTTGTGTTCTCATTCTCCCATAGATTTAATGCAAAGCTCTAAGCTGAGGTGGAGGTTTTACTGAGGCAGTGCTGACACTGTCTGTAGCTTGGATTATGAGCAGATTTAAGAATAGTAATTGGTTCACTGGAGGACATTTGATGTTCCCTAGTCTATCTTTGTTAAACAAGATGGTAATTAACTATAATAGTGCAATGCAGGCTAAATTTACCTTGCCTAACGAAAGCAGTAGGCAGCACGGTGGAGTTGGAAGCCTGACAAACTGCCAGGTACAAAGCACTCCTAGGTGCCTTTGGTTGGTGTCATGGCTGGGTGTTTGCTCAGGCCCTCCTCTTGGAGAAAGCAATCACACTCAGGCTGTAAGGGTATAAGCAGTACGTGTCATCCTGCAAAAGGGCTAGCCAGAACTTACTGGCTTGCAGTCCCCTTTTAATAACTTAGTAATTTAATCACAGTCATGCTAAAGTAGAAAAAAGCCTGAGTAAGTGAAAGTAAGAAGGATGTGGCCTGAACCATTATATGGAACGTAACCTTCTTGTTCTCTGGCTTAAGTGCTGTCCTACCCATCAGTTTGTATACACGACATGAGCCTTATTAAGCCTCTCCTAGTTAGAGTGGTCAGGTATTAGAACAGGCTACTCAGGGAGGTGGTGGAGTCACCATCCCTGGAAGTGTTCAAGAAATGTGTGGATGTGGCACTTAAGGATATAGTTTAATGGTTATAATGGTGTTAGGTTGAGGATTGGACTCAGTAATGTTAGAAGTCTCTTCCAACCCAAGCTATTCTATGATTCTGTGAATAAGTTTGCGTGTTTAGTCAGATTATGTTTCTGATTTCTTGAAACTGGGAGTTTTCTAACAGCCTGGAAGTGAGGCAGAACAGTTGCTTTTACAAGCCTCAAATTCTGCATCACAGCACTCCTTCAGCTGCCTTCAGTAGTGGTTTCTAGTGATGGTAAAAATCAAGTAGGCATGTAGAAATTCCTCAGTGGATGTTACCCTCATTGAGTAATGTGACAAAAAGTCTACATAAATCTACATTTTCTTCAACAGCCCATGGCCTACTTAGGTGTAATTAAGAACTGATCCTTGAGTTTTGATACTTTTCTTTATCCCTGTACGTGGAACAAACTGCAGCTGCCTGCAAGTGTGAGGTTTTGCTTTGTCATCTAATATGGACAATGTTTGGACAAGGTTACCATGCAGTATAATGCTTGTTTTTAGGGACTTCAGCCTGGTTTTAATCCCAAAGTTATCCTGAGCATTGTGATGTGACAGTCCTCAGTGACATGTAATGCTCAGTGTGCTGGTGCTGTCCTCCAAAACTGCAGTCAATTACACAGACTGTAATCAGTAATAAGGAGAAAAGACTTAACTCCATACTGTGGAAATCAAGTTTAATCATTCAACTTTTATCACCAGCTAGTTGCTCTGCTACTTATGTTAAGTGAAGGTCTAGAGGAGATTACATACCACATCCAAAATAGAACAGCACAAAGGAATTAATCAAAACAGTCTTGTTCAGATGCTGTGCAAGACTTTGATAGAATAAACCTTCAGATGTGAATTTGCTGTTTAATATGGGTGTTCCTGTCAACTTGCTGCTACAGCTGTGTGCACAGGGGGTGGGATTTTGAATTTTTTTTTTTTTTTTTGTTTGCTGAGGCTGCAATCCATTTCTGCCAGAGGTGCTGACTTCACGAATTCCTGAAGTATTTTAGTCAGGCTTCCCTTAATGCTCTGTTGCTTGCTTAGGACACAAAGAACCTAGTTTCTAACAGTAACTGATTATCTGTTAGCACAACTGCTTGAAAGGTTTGTAGAGAGGTTTTAGTGATTTTAAAAAAAAAAAAAAACAAACTCAAAACACCACAAAAATACAACTAAAAATATATGGCCTTGGTTTAAGAAAGAACAACAGATGTATGCTAATCATATTCCCCCTTCTTCTATCTTTAACATCAGTGATTATTGCCATGCTTACAAGTCATAGAACTGTGGAATCATTTTGGTTGGAAGAGACCTTTTAAGATCAAGTCCAACCAAGTCCCTCAGCACCACATACCTACTTCTCAGTGTCTCCAGGGATGAGGATTCAACCACCTCCCTAGGGAGCCTGTTCCAGTCTGAGAACCCTTTCATTCAGGAAGTTGCTTCTCATACCCAACCTAAACCACTCTTGGTGCAACCAGAGGCCATATTCTCTCACTCTCACCTCATTCCAAGTTCCTTTCAGGGAGTTGTAGAGAACAAGGTGGTCTGGGCTCATCCTCTTCTACAGAACAGGAAAAAAAGTTAGAAGCTAGAGAAACAATTACTATTAACGTTAAGTCTTGAAATATGCTTTACTTAAAAATAGAGCAAGATAGTAACTAACTCTACCCAGGGCAGCAATATCCCAGTCTAAGGTCAGTGTTCACAGCCCCAGTAATGCAAAACCTCCAGACTCAGTGGTAATACTGTAATGAGATGTTCTTTACTTGGTAAAGGGGAAAAGAAATTGGTAGTTTTAGAAATTGTTCATCTGAAACAGCTCAGTTGCTAAAAATAAGGGAAATGTTTGTAAGCTATCACATTGGCACTTTGGAAAATTGGAGTGGTGTTTATTTACATAAACACTTCACCTTTCTGGCATATATTAATATATCCCTCTGTTCCTGGAGAGTACACCCAAGAGCAAAAGTTTTCTTTAGTCTAATTGAGAATTTCTAGTGCTGGGAAGTGTCTGAGAGGTGAACAATTGAGTATCTCTGCCATGTTTACAGGACAAATAAGTCTAATGAAGACTAATCTAAAATCTATGTTAGAAGGCACTTCTTAAACCTTAGATTTTAAATAGCCATCAGTTTTTACAAGCGGTAACACTATTTACTGGAAAATCCAGCTTGCTTTTTAGGTTGGCAGGTTAAGTGAGAAGAAAACTCATGTTGCATGTGCTAGCATAATGCTAGTTAAACTTTGTGATCTCATGTTATAAACTAAGGGGAATATAACTCTCATCTCTAGCCTTGTCCTTCTTAGAAGTTGAGTTTCTAGATCAAATTCAAGTTGTGAACACACTTTCTGCTTTATTTGAACATCAAGATACATACAGATAGCAGCTACAATTTATGTTTTGGAGCAAGTATTGTGAGTTCTTGAACTCTCATGCTTTGCTTCTTCAAACCAGCAGATTAATGAGCAGGTACCAGTAAGTTGTTTTCAGGGTTGAGAGTGGGAGATGTTGGAGTTACTGTTTGGGCTATATTTGACATATGGAGTATCTACCAAGGCACCTCAGACTTCATGTTTTGAGGCCTTACACTTATAAAACAGTTGCAGAACGGACAGAACATTCCATTTTAAGCAAATCTGTAAGTATTGTCAAAATGACAAAGCAACCTGAGGTAGTTCTTTTTTGAGCCTGACCTGTTTCCATTTGTATGGTATGCTAGGCTTGCTGTATCTGCTCTTGTAGCCTTTAGTATGGGCTTGTAAATATAAACCAGCTTGCATCTTATCCAAGAGTTGATTTTGGAAGTGCATAACATTAAAAAAAAATTGAGTTAAGAAATCCGGATTAATTTGTTTTTGGCATGGAACTCCCTTTCACTTGAAATAGTTTGCTGTTAATCTATCCTGAGGCACTTATTTCCTTGAGTTACTTAATCACTTTTCATCAGGCCTGCTATCAGATCACCTGTAGAATGATAAAGGGATGATTAACAGTCATTGGGTGCCATGGGAAGTTTGAACATGCAGATAGAGTAGGATGCAGGCCTTTGCTTTGCTTATGTGGATGAAAGGGATGAAATCGGAAGTGGTACTGATCTGTCCTTCAAGCCTTGTGGCATTCCCACCTTGCACTGTCTTGACTATAGTCATGATCCAACTCAGGGCATCTAATCCATACTACTCATAAGACTGGACCATTGTCAGGCAGTTGAATTTTTTTGTTTTCATTCACTACCTGTGAGGAAGCTAATTTTCTGTGGTGGTGTTTTTTTTTCCCAAGAGACATTCATGGGACATACTGAAAGACTGAACTTAAGCCTGTATCCTCTCTGCTTAGAGGTCTTGAGTCTTTGAGCTACTGAAACATTTACCATTTTTCCTGCTCTGTCTGCTAATACTGTTTTTCGCTGACTCGTTGCATGGTGAGGGTTGGAAGGGACCTGTGGGGATCATCCACTCCAACCCTCCTGCTAAAGCAGGGGCACACAGCAGCTTGCCCGGGACCACAATGACCAGGTGGCATTGGAATCTCTTCAGAGAAGGAAACTCCACAACCTCTTTGGCCAGCCTGCTCCAGGGCTCCAGCACCCTCACAGCAAAGGTTTTCCTTACAAAGGCACTGAACTGAATGACCATTTAATAATGAAACAGTAAATTGCCTTGTCCTTAAGGTGAAACCATTTACAAGATTGTGTTTAAAAGACTTTATTTCAGAAGACTGTCAGCTTCATAGTCAGATAGGAAGTAAATTTGGTTTAAGAAATAGAAAAACTGTAATGTTTATGAAAGCAATACAGGCATCTAAGATTAATTGTATGCAACTGATACTGTCTAAAGTCTGCAGAGCTGCTTGAAACAGAGGTTGTTTTAACCTCTCCAGTTTCGCTATAAAGAGATGCATAGCTTACCTCTGGTGTTTGCCTTCCTTTAGTCCTAATAGTGGAAAAGGAGAGTAATAATTCCTCCTGTTCTTTGTACGTTCACACAGCACAGGTGGATGGGAAGAAGCTCAGGGTGGCTGAGGGCTGTCCAGAGTACTGTGTCCTGATGTGTGTTCTCTTGATTTCAGGCAAAAGTAAAGAAGCAGAGATCAAGAGGATAAATAAAGAACTAGCGAACATTCGGTCAAAATTTAAAGGTAAGTGACTTGATCATACTAAACAGTTCATATTTCCTTGTATGATGTTCCTCTTTGGGCTTTTGTGTTTGTGCATTTAGACTTTTTTTTGGTCAACTGCTGATGCAAGCAAAGTGCTTGAGCAAGCTTTTGGAATAACTGTTGACACAGAATTTCTTGACAACCGTGTAATTCTTGGCCAAAACAGAAGCAAACTCCCTTCTATATCAAAGAACTGAGCTACTGTTCACAAATCTTTTCTACTGCTTTGCCTCCCAACTGTGTTTTCAGCCTATTGTCTTCCAGAAGGCAGTAAAGTAGTTTGAAGAAATGTGGGTGGATGTAATTATTTCCAGTAAAACTCTCCTTCCCTCCTCTTCCCCTCCATCCCTGGCCCCTTTAAGGAAGTAATAGGTTAGGCTGTCTTCTAGCAGAATTAAATAGTGTGTGATGGTTGAAGCCATATATCTTGACCACTCCCTTAAGTGACAGCAATACAAACTACTTGTATGAAACAATGGATATGCAATGACTAATTCCATCCTCCTACATTGTAGAAGGCAGCATTTCACTTTTATCAACACATGGTAAAGCTCCTGCTGGAACTGTATTCAACTTGTGTACGTGGCTTCAAATTTTAAAGCTTCTAAGGGGTAATTCAAATACTTTTGAATGGAGTTCTACCCCTAGTGGCTGTAGCAAAGCTGTTTAAATTGATATGGGGCTATGTGTGTGGTTGATAAGGTGCTGCAGGTCATCTATGTGGCTTTGGAATTTGCTGTATTCAGATAAAACTTGTTTAATTATCTATTCTGACTTGACTAGTGTATTCGTTGAAGTATTCAGTGCCTTAAAGCCTGAAATGTCATTCTTGAACTTCATGGGGATCTGNTTGGGTGAAGCCATAGGCTTGCTTTACCCTTTTTGGGCAGATCACAGCCTTGCATAAGGCAATCGTGTGCACCCTGTTTACTGCAGGTGATGGACGGACCCCGGACCCCAGACTTAGTGGCGCCAGGTCCTTTGTCCCTTTTCCCACGGTTGCTCTCCCCAGAACAGAAGGAGAGAGAGCAGAAAAACATGTCTGCATAAACCAGGACATGTACAAGCCTAATTTGGCTGTTCAGGTCTTTTAAAGGCATATGAAGACCTGCAAAAAATTGTGTGAACAAAGACTTGGAAGAGAAAAGTTGACCACAGTGCAAGACACTCAGAAAAGTTAAGGGATTAGTCTAACTTAGAAGTCATTGAATGCCTCTGTGCTAACTTTTTCTCTTCAGAAATTTCAGCATACTTTATCCAGTTTGGTAACTTCAGCCTTAAGGCAACTGCCGAAGTTTAATGGCTGTTTTTAAGGTAACCTCAAAAAAAGGGACTTTCCTTCAGTTGGCTCCCTGCACTGCTGTCACTTTTTAGTTCCTTTTTATTGCAAAGCTTCCATTGAACATTGATGTTGGTCTGATTTTTCTTTTTTTTTTTCCTTTTTTTTTTGTCTGCCAAATTAACAGACACTGCATAATGTGTTTTACAGTCTGTTCTCTATCACCCAACCCAAGTCTAAAACTTGTGCCCATTTTCCAGTCAGGGACCAGTAGATGTGGTGGTTGGGTAAGCTTTAGTTTTTTTCCTAAAACTTAATCAATTGATTAATTGATTCACTAATAAAACTGGAAGAAGGTCTGAAAACTTAGAAAGCCTTAAAATTATTGAAGCTCATGTAGGAGATTCTGTCAGACCTACTCATTACTGCTAGAGATGAACATGCAGTTATTGTGAAGGAATGTGATGAAGAGTTGAAGGAAAAGGTCATAATTGTTAATGCTGCTCAAGTACTGACTTGCAGGGATCTCATAGTCCTGTTATTGCTGTTTGGTTGTGGTAAAGTAATTCTTTGTAGATAGGAGCAGTGAGATACTATAGTGCTCAGCTCCTTCTGGTGTCCAGTGACAGGGCAAGAGGTAACTGGCATAAATTTGAATGTAAGCTCTATCTAAACATGAGGAGGAACTTCTTTAAGGGTGATGGAGCCCTGGAACAGGCTATGCAGAGAGGTGATGGAGTCTTCATATCTGGAGATGTTCAAAACTCACCTGAACATATTCCTGTGTGACGTTCATTAGGTGAACCTGTCTTGTCAGGAGGGTTGGACTCTAGAGGTCACTTCCAACCCCTACCATTCTGTGATTCCTTATGTTTGCATCTCAGGTGAAAGGCTTTAATCCAGCTGAAATGGGGAAACTACATTGAAACCTTTTGTTCCAAATGAAAGCTAAGCATTCTGGAAAAAATGATAGCTTGTATGTCTTGAATAACATAACTCCATTTGGGGCTGCCTGCACCAACTAAGTCGTTAGCTTGCAAGTGTGAAGGAAACAAATCTGTAATTGTTTATCAAAGGAATCAACACAGCCTTTAATGCTAATAATAATTATGTCTTACTGGTAAAATGCAATAAATCCTGTGTGGGAAATGCAGAATGAGCACTGACACACAATTCAGTGTTTCGTGTCAGTCATCTTGAGTCCTGGCAAACAGGCTATTTGGTAGCTGCATCATATCACTGAGCAATCATGGGTTAAAGAGCTGCTGTTAGCACAGTTCATAGAAAACCAGTTCTGTTCCTCAGTTTTGCAAGGCATGTTTAGGCTGAAGAACAACAATACTTGAAACTACATGCAGGGTAAGTTCTTCCTGTAAGAAAATCTGCTGTGCTCCCAACCTAGAGCCAGCTGTGTGCTGAGATGATCCCCAGCAGTGTGGGCAGCAGGGACAGGGAAGGGACTCTGCCCTTCTGCTGTGCTCTGTTGAGTACACACCCCCACCCCACCCTCCACCCCTGTAGCTGCTAGGACTAGCTCTGGAGTACTCAGCACAGACAGGAACCTGTTGGAGCAGGGCCAGAGGAGGTCACAACTGTGATGAGAAGGCTGGAATCCCTGCTGTGAGGCCAGGCTGAGAGAGTTGGGCTCGGTCAGCCTGGAGAAGAAAAGGTTCTGGGGGGACTTGAGAGCAGCCTTCCAGTATTTGGATGTGGGCTACAGGAAAGCTGAATAAGGACTTTTGATTAAGGCATGGAGTGACAGGATGAAGTGTAATGGCTTCAAACTGGAAGAAGCTGGATTGAGGTTAGGAAGAAATTCTTCCCGCTGAAGGATTATGCTGGACCAGGTTGCCCAGAGAAGTTGTGGAGGCTTCAAGCCTGAAAGTGTTGGAAGGGACCTTGAGCAACCTAGTCTGACTAGTGGGAGATGTCCTTACCCATGACAGGGAGCTGTAACTAGATGGTATTTTAAGAGTCCTTCCAACCCAAACCATGCTATGATGCTACAATTCCCTGATTAATTGTGATGTAGGGGAGAAACCATCATAGGAACCTTTGGCTGTGGAGAGCCATGACTCAGGCAATGATCAGAGAGGTGCTTTCAGCAAAGCAGTGCAGTAACTATAGCCTATGTACCTTGGGTAGCACCCTTTAAGCACAGTTTATTAGCCTTGAATAAATAAATGTGCTCCTGTGAAAAAGGAAAAAACCTCATAAGCTCATCTTCATTATGGCTACTTCATTACTGAATTTGTATGGATTTTAGGTTAAAAATCTTGCTTAACTGAAGGCAGTTTGATGTAGCCTGAACAAAAACTAGACATAAGTGCTACAACTGGTAAGAAGGTCGAGTTTGGACAGCTTGCTGTGTAATTGCCTAAGGCCTTGAGTGTGAGGCGGCGATTGCTGTGTATCTTTCTGCTGCAGAAGTTCTGCGTGGGCTTTGTGCTGCATGGTTCTTCTTGCAGAGCTGGATAAAAATAAACAGACCTTCACGATGTGTTTTTATTCTTGGGTTAAGTGGAGATAGTGTAACATGGTTTCTTTTTATGTAGCACTGACTTTTTAAAATGTTTTTTAGATAGTTTGGGTTAAGACAAATATGTGATTGCTTCGCTTAAGATGGAGTCCCTTGCTAAATAATGATGGCAAATGCTGGTGGTCTGGATTAGTTACTTGGCTGCTGAAGGTGCAGCTCTTGAATTAGCTGCATTGCTGTGACCAGGGAAAGGTCTGACCGTAAGAGGTAAGGCTGACAGTAGTGTTTCCTGACATGTTACTGCTTGGGGCCAGTGTAAGGGACTGATAGACCACAAGTATCTTTTTCTTTCTCTGGATCTTTACCCTCTTCAGCATACTCTACTGTATCTAGACTCCCACCTCTGTAACTTGCACCATATATCTATACAGTTAGAGACAGAGGCCATGGATTTCCACTTCTGTTCTATCATGCAAGTAGCTGGCAAGGCTGTTACCTGCCATATGTTTGGGTAACTTGCTATTTAAAGTAACCTTGTACATAACAGAATGAAATGAGGCTGCACATCTCTAGGGAAAAAAACCCAACATGTTCTTGAACTGCTGGAATGTCCTTTGGGTACATGTGGGCATATTGTGGCTTTGGATTCTGATCTGGCCTGTATGCTCCAAGGGAATCTAATATATTTGTATTTAACAGTTACTTTGTCTCTCTTCCAGCGTGAGGAAGCTCCTTTGCTGAGGTCAGTGTGTCCTTGACTGTTGCTTTAAATGCTTCTGCTTTAACTGAGATAAGATGTAGTAGAGCAAAACTATACTGGCCTGATAAAGCAGAAGTTGTAGGAGTTAAGTTTATTGAAAGTGGAGAAATTCTTTTCTGTATGTTCATACTAGAAGCTGATTTTGCTCCTGTGTTTGAGCCAAGCTAGAAGTTTGGCTGTCAGAGTAGTAATTTCTTTTAAACAAGTGAGGGAAAAAATATAAAAATCAAGTTTGTTAACTTGTGTCATTTTGGTCTCTTGCAGCAGAATCCATGCACTATTAAAACTGGCCATGAGTCTATCAGCTATTTCTGCAGCCAAAGGAACTTTTGTCCTGTGCTTGATTTGGGCTTGTTCTTTCCTCCAGATCTGGTGTTACATTTTAGTTTTATTCTGCCTGCTTAATGGAGTTTGTTACAAGAGCAA
Source organism: Ramphastos sulfuratus (assembly GCA_013399055.1). NCBI lineage: Eukaryota > Metazoa > Chordata > Aves > Piciformes > Ramphastidae > Ramphastos > Ramphastos sulfuratus. Next base: position 37,909 of record WBNM01000041.1, on the reverse strand, counting down.
CTGTTAAATGTTGCCTCTGCTAGCATATCTTAGTTTTGGCTCTTGCAGAAGTGCCCCAATGTCAGTTGATAATACTTGCTTTTTTTTTTTAACTTCAGTTCCCTGGTTTTCTTAAATTCAAGCAAGGGTTCTCTGTTATTCCAAACTACACAGTAACCCTTTGCAGGACGTTCAAGATAAACCCCTAAATACTTGTTTTAAACAGAAGTTGTGTGGCAGTAAATTACTTTCCTGGCAGACTGTGAAAACATAGTCTTTATATTTAAGATGGGCCTGGTTAGTCACACTGTCTTCTGATCACCTTGAAGATGTACAAAAACAATCAGACAGTAAAACAACACAGCTCTGCCAGGGTTCCCTATCCTCTACCCCACCAGTCTAAACTACTGCCTTGTCTCCTCTGGCTGGTAGCAGGCTCTGTAACTGTGCAGCAGCCTTGTTTTTTAGGTATACTGAATTAGTTTCAGAAGCAGGTGCTGCTTTTTGACTCCAAAGCCAAATTAAAGACAAAGTACTGCCTGGGAACTTAAGTGTCTCCTAATGCATTTGTCTTGCTGCTTCCTCTTTTGGAAGGTGTGTGAAAGAGAACCTTGAGCAGTGAAACCCAAAACTTCCCTGTTGAAATGCTTGAGAGGTGATGCATGGAAGTGTGAAAGTAACAATTCTTAATACTAGTAGTATTCACTGATTAGCTGCTAATGATTTCTTTCAGAGGAAAATGACTGAAACTTTCCAGGAAAAGCAAGTGGCCTTTGCAATGCCACTGTGCTCAAAACCTGCTGACGGCTGTTCTGCACCCTTCCTGTTTCAGCTGACTCAATTTGCAGGGCTTGCAAACGTTCCCAAAAGCCTTTAAAAATGAGCTGAGTTGAAAGAAATGGTTGTGTATTGCACCAAAGATAACAGAACATGTGAAATTTCCTTCTGCTCTTCTTGGGATGTTTGCTGGAGGCAGGGGGAAGCTGTGCTATTTTAGCACATACTTAAAGAAACTCGTTAGTGATGTTTAAAATAGAACCTTTATATGACTCTTTAAAAATGCTGCATGGGAGGGAGAGGAATTTAGTAGAACTTGAAATTTCAATAAGAATCTGAATCAAAGATTCTTCAAAACACAGCTGGAGTTAGACAACTGCAGTCAGACCTTTTGGAAATTGCTTAGCTAATTAAAATTTAAACAAAGACGATGTTCTGTTACTGCTGGGAATCAGGAAGGTTTTAAAGAGGAATAGTAGTAACTGTTACTTGGCTTAGTTTTAAAACTTGCCTGTTAGTAAGACCCTTCACACTGCCTTCAGTTCTGCATATAAGAGACAGAAGCTTTCTGAAGAAGTCAACAAACTTTTTTCATCTTACTGTTTGTTTTTTTTTCTGGAATACTGATTTTTTTTTTTTTTTTACAACATTATTCTTTGATAGCAGGCAATGGAGAAGGAAACTGTTATCAGGATGGCAGTATGCTTTGAGTTTGTTTGCATGACATACCTTCCATCAAAAATATTTCAGATATCCCAAAGGCTGAGGATCTTGCTAATCGCAAATCTTGGAAGCATATAAAGCTTGAAATAGCTGAATCCTAAAGCTGAAACAAAGGAATTGCCAAACCATGACATACATTTAGTGAAAGGTGATGAGGTTCAGAGTGTACAGACTTTGATCTGCTTGTGCTCTTCGTTAAGCTACTGGGTTACGGTATTCTATGCTTCCTCTTCCCTTCAGAGCTCACAAGGCCAATACCAGAGTTACTTGAGAGAACAGGGTTTGTGCTTGTGACTGTATTGCTAATGGATTGTATAGTAACAGGCAGCTGCAGTTCAGTCTCTTGGAAGACTGGTTGGGATTTTTTTCCTTGTGGTGAAGTTCATGTGAAAGCTGCTTTGATGGCTTTCAGTGTATCTGTATCTCTGCAAGAAGCAGCTAATTATATCGATGCTACTAAATACTGTAGCAAGTCCTCAGTTACATAGTCCTCAGCCATGAGAGGAACTGGCTAAAACAGATTCATCTTAGTGTCCCTTTCTGTGAACCATAATTTTATCTGCTGATGGGTTCCATCATCACCTGCTCAGTCACCTGGACCTACTGCCTTGCTAAGCAATATAAAGTCTCCCTGATTTACCCACTGATGGTTTCTTTGCCTTCCAGATCTCATACAGGAGAGTAACTGAAAATGAAATCCTAAAAGTGTGAAGAAACTTTCCTTAAGGAGATGAAAAACTTTTAAAAACTAAAGCTGTCACTCTGACTACCTGTATGTGTGGTGGTTTTTTCTCCTGCCCTTCTTAAAGATAAGTTTTTGATTTACATCTTCCTGTCATGATGGGATAGGAGAAAACTGCTCTAGTACTTTTTAGTTAGGGTAATAGTATAGCAGGAGGCATTTATTTCCCCTGTTATAAATACAGAAGGCTTTATTCTTTTCCTGCTCAAATCACAAATTGAAGGCCACAGCAGGCAGACATGACTGAAAATCTCCTTTTTACTTTCTGGCTGTAGGGCTTCCAAAGAAGGGGAGGTGGAGGGGTAAAAGCCCAAAACACCTTTCTCCCCTCCCAGTCTGGACATTTGACTCCGGTTTCAGTAATGTTAGCTCAGAGGTCTAGTAAAGCTGCCCTGGATTTGTTTGCTGACTCGACAGGAAAATAGCCTTATGGCAGCAAACTGCAGATGTGACTGGAGGAAAATGTATCTTTGGGCAGCTCTCTGCAGAGCTGACTGATGCAGGAGGATCTGGTAGAGCAGGATTTCTCAGTCATGAGTACCTTCAGTGGTGCTGCTTCATGTTTCCTAAGTAAAATGTGACAGAGCTGAAGGTAGGCTTTCTTTGTGCAGTGTAAAAATAACTGTAAAGTGTCTTTTTGTTGACAAGTGATCTGCTGTCTGTGCCAGTTAAAAAATAATAACAAAAGGTCAGCAAGTCCCTGAAGAGCACCATTGTCTATATTAAAATAGCAGTTGTATGCTAAAATTATGTCCTCAGTTAAAATGAAACTTAAAAGATGTTTCTAGAGTCAAAACTGGAAAGCAAACCCCCAAAATGCATAGCCGCAGCCTGTAGACATAAGCTTTTATCATGGTCTACCTCAGTGTCTCAGTATGTTTTGTCTTGGTTCACCAACATCACTTGGCTTCATGCGTTGCTGGTGTTCATTCCCTCACAATCTGTTTATAGTGTTCTGTTGTTTTTATAAAGTGAATGTGGTGAGAGAACACAAATCCAGGCAGGACAGAGAATGGATAGAGAACAGTGTGAGGAGAAGGACTTGGGGATGCTGGGTGATGAGAACCTCAATATGATCCGGCAATGTGCCCTTGCAGCCCAGAAACCTGTGTCCTGGGTTACACCTAAGTGTGGTCAGCAGGTCAAGGGAGTGACTTCTGCCCCTCTGCTCTGGTGAGACCACACCTGCAGTGCTCAGTCCAGCTCTGCAGCCCCTGACACAGAAAGGACATGGACCTGTTGGAGAAGATCCAGAGAAGGCTATGAAGATAATCAGAGAGCTAGAGCACCTCTGCTATGAGGTCAGGCTGAAAGAGCTGGGGTTGCTCAACCTGGAGAAGAGAAGGCTTCCAGGAGACCTTAGATCAGCCTTCTAATATTCAAAGGGGGCTACAGGATAGCTGGGGAGGGGGCTTTTGACAGTCATGGAGTGATGGAACAAGGGATAATGGCTTCAAACTGAAAGAAGCTGGATTTAGGTTAGGCATTAGGAAGAAATTGTTTCCTGTGAGGGGTTGCTAAGGCACTGGAGCAGACTGCCCAGAGAAAATCACAGATGTTTCAAGCATAGTTAGGGCCTTGAGCAACATGATCTAGTAGGAGTTGTCCCTGCTCATGTCCCTTGGAGCTAGATCATCTTTGAGGTCCCTTGTAACCCAAACCGATGTATGCTTCTCATCTTTGGGAGCTGTAGTTGGATGTGGCAATGAAAAACTCACCTGCTTCTGCACCAGTAGATGGAAAGCAAGGAGAAACTTCCATAGTATTAAGATTCTTTATTTTATATTTAGGTGCTTGTTACATAAATCCGGAGTTTAAAATAAAACTACAGCATTTTTGGGGGCATTTTTTGGCAAGGGCATTGAGTTGGGATTGCCTTATTGAAGCTTTACTCTGTGCAGTGTTCTTCTGTCTGAAGTGGCCCATCAGTAAGGCATGCACACTGATCTGACACCCTGCTTGTTCTGGGCCCAGAAATCAGAGGATAAGTAGCTTATAAAGCTTGTTAGATGGCATTTTGCTGCTGTAACTGAACTCTCCAGCATTCAAGCTTGCCTGATTTAATGGATACTCTTTTATCTCCTGATTTAGGGCAGGGAGAGAATGTTCTGCAAAAGGTGTGTGTTCATATATAGCCCTTCAGGAAAAGTCGTGGTCTGCCTGATCAGCTTCAAGCTCAGTGCTGTTCCATGCAGCTTTCTAAAAGCTTCTGAAATAAAGCAATGCTGCAGCATGAGGGCAAAACCTATTTACAGTGTAGTTTCCTTCTCGAGCTGAAACACTTGTGAATGCTTTCATTTCACAAAGACTTTAAAGCTCTCATGGTAATCTCATTTTCTGTGGGGTTTTTTTCAAGGCTTTGGGATGTATCTCTGTCATTCCATCTTTCCAAAAAGATTTGTTGGCTTTGTTTTGTTGGTGACTCTGTTTGGAACGCTCACCAGAGGGGGGTGAGAAGTGTCACAGCAAGATCAGCCTGCTGGTGGAAACAGAGCCTGAGCAGCATAGTGAGATCTTTTATAACAAATGTGTTAAGAGCTTTTACTGTGATGGAGGTTTGATAACTGGTTTAACGAGACACAGACTCATAGAATCATTTCAGTTGAGAAGACTTTTAAGATAACCAAGTCCAATCATTAACCCAGAACTGCTTGGTCGCTAAACCATATCCCTCAGCACCTCATAGAATGGTAAGGTTGGAAGGGACCTCAAGGATCATCCAGTTCCAACCCCCTGCCATAAGCAGGAACCCCTCCCACTAGTACAGGTCACTCAAGCCCTCCTCCAACCTGGCCTTCAACACCTCCAGGGAGGGAGCAGCCACAACCTCTCTGGGCAACCTGCACCAGTGTCTCCCCACCCTCACTGCAAACAACTTCCTCCTAACATCCAGTTTCAATCTCCCCTCTGCCAGTTCAAACCCATTGCCCCTTGTCCTGGTATTGCAAGACCTTGTGAATAGTCCCTCCCCAGCATTCCTGGAGCCCCCTTCAGATCCTGGAAGGCTACTCTAAGGTCTCCTGGAAGCCTTCTCTTCTCCAGGCTGCAGAGCCCCAACTCTCTCAGCCTGTCCTCACAGCAGAGCTGCTGCAGCCCTCTGAGCATCTTTGTGGCCTCCTCTGGACCCGCTCCAACAGTTCCATGTCCTTCCTGTGCTGGGGGCTCCAGAACTGCACACAGGACTCCAGGTGGGGTCTGAGGAGAGCAGAGCAAAGGGGCAGAATCCCCTCCCTTGCCCTGCTGCCCACACTGCTCTTGCTGCAGCCCAGCACACAGTTGCTGTCTGGGCTGCACTCACACTGCAGCCTCATCTTGAGCTTTTCATCACCCCAGACCCCCAGGGCCTTTTCCTCAGGGCTGCTCTCAGCCATTCCCCACCCAGCCTGGAGTTGTGCTTGGGATTGTGCCTACCCAGGTGCAGGACCTTACACTTGGCCTTGTTGAATGTCATGAGGTTGGCCTGGGCACAGCTCTGCAGCCTGTCCAGGTCCCTCTGGATGGATCCCTGCCCTCTAGCAAGTCGACTGTGCCACACAGCTTGGTGCCATCTGCAGACTTGCTGAGGCTGCACTGATTCCTCTGTCCATGGCACTGACAAAGATGTCAAACAGCACTGGTGCCAGCACTGACCCCTGAGGGACGTCACTTTGCACTGATCTCCAAGTGGACATTGTGCCCTTGATCACCACTCTGTGTGCCACCATTCAGCCAATTCCTTATCCAGTGAGTGGTCCACCCATCAATTCCATGTTTTTACAGCTTGGTGACCAGGATGTGATGTGGGACAGAGTCAAATGCCTTATTCAGGTCCAGGTAGATGACATCTATACAGTTTTTCAGTCCCTCCAGGAATGGGGACTCTCATAGCTGCTCTTAAGAGGAACAGGAAAGTCTCAAATATACAGCTGCTGCCTGTTAGCAAGAAAATAATTTACGGATATAAGATAGTTTGTGGACTAGATGACATTATTTCATGACTGTCCTTTAGCATACAGATAATGGTAAATGGAATTAACAGTGAAATCTTCACGTCTGGGGGGTGTTTGTTTTTCTTTTTTCTCTCCTTAGAAATTTCAGATTTGGACAACTGTTTAAAGCTAGTATCATGTGAATGTCTTGATTCAGTGACAGCTCAGCATTTTGAGTTACAGATTTTTCTGTCTTGCATCATTAGGAAGATCTACAAGCTACCTATATTCTGAGACTGAGAATAATTATTTTTAAACCCATGATTTGTGTGGTTGTATGATATCCATTGATACTGGTTTGTGATAACTTTCATGTGCTGAACACAATTATATGAAGTCTTCCAGTCTTTTAAGTCAGAAAAGTGACCTACTCTCTCTTTTTTGCTCACCATAAAGTAAATGAAAGCTGAAATAATACACTTAAATTGGTGAAATTTAAGTGTGGCAATAGCTGAACCCTGTTTGTGTCTCTCCTTTAGGGTGACACATGGTGAATCGAATGATAGCTGTGAGGTACCATTGTAAGTGCTAGGTCTTGTTACTAGAAGGTGCGAGGAGGTTCCTCAGTGGAGCTTGATAACAGGAACAGCATCAGATTAATTGTTCTTTGTTTCCTTGCTTTCCAGGTGACAAGGCCCTGGATGGTTACAGTAAGAAAAAATATGTCTGCAAGCTGCTTTTCATCTTTCTCCTGGGGCATGACATTGACTTTGGTCACATGGAAGCTGTAAACCTGCTCAGTTCCAACAGATACACAGAAAAACAAATTGTGAGTAACTCAGTCTCTGTAGAAGATAAGCTGTTCTGTCTCATATCCTGCCTTGGTTCTGTAGTCTGTAAAAGTCTTGGCTTTATTCCACCCCCGCCACCATTTAAAAACCTTATTTTGGCTCTAGCAGCAGTTCTGCAGTTTAAACACCTTTGTGCACAGGGAACTCTTGTCCTAATTGTGAAAGGTACAACATGCACTTGGTAAAAAAATAAATTACTACTCTTGTTAAATTGCCTCAGGTCTTTCACTGAGAGGTAAGTAACCTTTTCATGTTCACAGTATCTCTTTAATTCTAAGCAAGCTTGTGCTACCAGGTACACACAGCTTACTAGTATCTGAAAATTGTTGCTCAGTTTTGGGGTCCTTACTACATGAAAGATGTTAAGGTGCTGGAGTGTGTCCAGAGAAGGACAGTGAAGCTGGTGAAGGGTCTAGAGAGCAAGTCCTGGGAGGAACAGCTGAGGGAGCTGGGGTTGTTCAACCTGAAGAAAAGGAGGCTGAGGCGAGACCTCATTGCTCTCTATAACTCCCTGAAGGCAGTCTGGAGCCAGATTGAGGGTTGCTCTCTTCTCCCAAGGAACAAGAGATAGGATGAGAGGAAGTGGCCTCAACCTGCACCAGGGGAGGTTTAGGTTGGACATCAGAAGAAAGTTTTTCACTGAAAGGGTTCTCAAACAGTGGAAAAGGCTCCTCAGGGAGGTGGTCGAACCCATGGCCCTACAGGGATTAAAAAGAGGCAGAGATGTGGTGCTGAGGGACATGACAGCTTCAGTAGAGTTAAGAGTGACTGGACTGGGTGATCCCAGAACTGTTTTCCAATGAAAATAATTTGTGATACAAAATGGCCTTTTGATATATGCTGAAATGGATCGATGGACAAACTGATAAATTAGGGTAACACTAAAATTACTCAATTTTAAATTCATTTTATCTTTCTAAGCTCCACTCAGTATTTGTACCCGTATGTTTGGTATTGGAGGAGCACTTCGTCTCAGAGTTACTTGTGGCAATAACAGAAAACAAAAGCCAGCTAAAATCAGTGTTCCCTTCGCTGCTTCTGCATCCCAGGGCTATCTCTTCATCTCCGTCCTGGTGAACTCTAACAGTGAGCTGATTCGCTTGATCAACAATGCCATCAAGAATGACCTGGCCAGCCGCAACCCCACCTTCATGGGCCTGGCTCTGCACTGCATCGCCAATGTGGGCAGCCGCGAGATGGCAGAGGCCTTCGCTGGAGAGATCCCCAAAATACTCGTGGCAGGGTAGGTCTGACTGCAGTACAAGTGGTGAGAGTATCCAGTAGCTGCAGGCACTTTTGTACTTGAGCACAACATGAGAATTAAGACCGTGCCAGTATCTTGAGTAGACTTTTCCAGCCTTTGTACTGTATGAATGTGTGGTAGCGAATGCCCCTGCAATGTTATACTTTTCTTATCTTTCCTGACGAATGGAAGAGAAATGTGAACCTAAATAGATGTTTACATGAACTTTGTTACAAACTGAAGTCTTTATTTTAACATGCCATGGCGTGCACCTGGGTTGCAACAACCCCCTGCATTGCTCCAGGCTTGGGCAAGAGTGGCTGGAAACTAACCAGGAGAGAGGGACCTGGGAGTGCTGGTTGACGGGTGGCTGAACAAGAGCCAGCATGTGGCCAGGAAGGCCAACAGCATCCTGGCTTGAATCTGCAATAGTGTGACCAGCAGGACTAGGATTGTCCCCCTGTACTTGGTACTGGTGAATCTGCACCTCAGATACTGGGTTCAATTTTGGAGGCTTCACTCAGAGAAGGATATTGAGGTGCTTTTAAGCATGTCCAGAGAAGGGCAACTAAACTGGTAAAGGGTCTGGAGAACAGGGCTGCTGAAGAGCAGCTGAGGGAACTGGGCTTGTTCAGGCTGGAGAAAGGAGGCTGAAGGGAGACCACCTTGCTGTCTACAACTCTCTGAAAGGAGACTGGAGCAAGGCAGGAGTTGGTTTCTTTTCCTATCTCTTGTTCCTTTGAATAAGAGGAAATGGTCTCAAATTGCACCAAGGGAGGTCTAGTTTGTATGGGAGAAGAAACTTTTTGACTGAAAGAGTTCTCAGAATGGAACAGGCTCCCCTGGGAGGTGGTTGAATCCCCATTCTTGGAGGTGTTAAAAACAGATGTGGTGCTGAGGGGGGGTGGCTTAGCACCAGAGTTGGTAGAGTTAGATAATGGTTGGCCTTGATCCTGAAGGTCTTTTCCAACCAAAATGATTCTGTGATTCTATGCTGAACTGTCCTGACTTCATAAGGAATGAAGGAATATTCTGTTGTGTGATCTTCCTTGCCTTCATCTGCTAGCCACATCAACAGCAATCCCTGTAAGTGGCCAACAGGCAATGCCAGCTTTCTGACGTTCCCTTTGGTTGGCTACAAGTCTCTAAACACTCCTGTCAAAATAGTTGCAACTGTAGTTGAGTAAATCCAGAACAAAACTTGTGGCTGCAGGGCTAATTTATTTTGAAACTTGGTGTCCAGGTCCAAAGAGTGCATTCACACTTAGGGCTGTGAAATATTTTGGAATATGCATGGATCTTGTTTTATAACAAACTATTGTCTTGCATTAATATAAAGTGTTATGTTGTGCAAGAACTGTTTTGACTCTAAATGTCAAGTTCTGCAGCTTGCCAGCGTTGCTTGCGCAACACCAATTGTGACTGTCTGTTATGTGCGCCATGAGTTGGCGGCAAGAGAAAGGCTAGAACGTGACATCTAGTCATAGCAGAAGTCTCAGGAAGCACTCTGGAGATGGTTTCTCTGTAATGCCATGCTTGAGCACTGTCACTGTTTTGCAGAGCTGAAATGTAGTGTGGGCCAGAAAGGGAGGAGTAAGCAGCTAGCACCTGATGCTTAGCATAGGCCTGGTCTGTTGGAAGAATCTCTCTCGTTTCACCTTTCTCTGATGTGGAATTCCTTATGTGAGGACTCGCATCTAGAGATGGAATATTCTGGAGTGCTGTCAGGCCTTTTGCTGTCCTATTCTGCATTGTCCTTCCCAGGTGCAAGGAGAGAACACTGAGTCATGGGTTTTAGTAAGATAACCTTAAAAAGCCAGAAAAATTTCATTTGGAGTCATCATAGAGCACAGTACCTTCAGTTCACTCTTCTTTGAGCTGTTTGTGTTCTGGGATCTGTCTTGAGAGCTTAACTATTGATGTGCCCTCTGCAAAGAAGGACTTTACCCTCATCATAAGAAGGGTGTTAACCTGATGGAGAAGGTCTGGAGGAGGCCACAACAATGATGTGAGGGCTGGAACCTCTCTGCTATGAGGCCAGTCTGAGAGTGTTGGGGCTGTTCAGCCTGGAGAAGAGAAGGTTTCAGGGAGACCTGGTGGCCTTTCCATGCTTAAAGGGGATGATAAGAAAGTTTGGGGTCAGACTTCTGAGGAGGGCCTTTTGTGACAGGACAAGGGGTGTTGGCTTGAATTGAGGGAGATTCAGACTGGAAAGACAGAATCTTTTTTTTTTTTTTTTCCCTCAATGCTAAAGGTGGTGAGATCCTGTCCCAAGCTGCTGAGGGGCTCCATCCCTAGGACCATTACAGATCAGGTTGTTTGGGCTGTGAGCAAACAACCCAGTTGATCCAGTTGCAGATGTTCTTGCTGACTATAGGGAGGTTGGGCTGGATGACCTTGAAAGATTTGTTCCAAGTCAAACCAGTCTGTGATTCTATAAAAAATTTGTCTGCCTGTCATAACCAAGAGACCCGTGCAGATGAGCACTACCAGTTACATTTGCAACTTCAGTGTAGCTCCTTCAGCTTGAATGAAAATTGGAGGGAGGAAGTGGGCAGAGAGAAGAGGAATAGGTTTGGAGTTTATTGGGTTTGCATTTTTAACTGAGGTCCAATTTGCTCTCATAGAAAATTGGTAGATCCATATAGAGCTGCTGCTGGTGAGGTGAAGGTTTCTGGTTCTTTTGGAATTTTCAGTACTAATGTTCTATGATTTTCAGCTGTACAACATAGGAAATGCTTAATTGGCCGCTTTCTGAAAGGGAGTTCACTGAACTAGGAGAGGAGCAGGCCACTCCTAAAATAGCCTTTTTCTGTGCCAGCAGCAGGGTGGCAAGGTGAACAGAGCTGTGGGTTGCATGCTTGGTGAGAGCTGGCTGCCTTGTGTGCTTGCTGTAGGTACTGGAGCTGCTGAGTTTTGTAGCTGATAATGCAGGACCTTGCAGGAGATCCACCTTTGGTCACATGCATATTGCAGTCTACCCTAACTGTATGACAAGTTGGTTTGAAAGAAGCTTGTTCTCACAACTAGATGAGTTTGTACTCATCTGATAATGGACTTTCAGTTCTGATAAGAAAATGTGAAATGTCACTGTGAGATCTAAAGAATCTTTAGAGAAGCTGCTAGACATAAATAATAGTTGAAAACTTCACTAGTTAAATTTACCAGGATGATTCAGCCTGGAGAAGAAAAGGCACTGCAGAGACCTTACAGTTGCCTTCCAATACCTGAAGAGACCCTACAGGAAGGCTGCACAGGGACTTTTCATAAGGATATCTGGCAATAGGGGAAGGGGAAGGGTTTTAAGCTGAGGGAGAGCAGGGTTAGATTGGATCTTAGGAAGAAGCTCTTCAGTACAAGGGTGGTGAAACAACTGCAATGGGTTTCCCAAAAAGGTTGTGGATGCCTCCTCCCTGGAGGTGTTCAAAGCCAGGTTGGATGAGGCTTTGAGTATCTTGGGCTAGTGGGAGGTGTCCTTGCCCATGGCAGTGAGGATCAAGTCCCTTCCAAGTTAAGGTGTTCTATGATTATAATCTTTCTAATTAAGAACAAATTCTATGTATGAAGAATTTAGTGAACTTCTGTTTTAGCTTCTGTTGAACAGATGCTGCCTGACTGTGGATGCTGATTCAGTGCAGAGGCCAGCATAGTGCTGGCCTGCAGGTATTGCTGGGACATCAGCACTGTTTTAAATCCCTGATTGTGTCTTGCAGAGATACTATGGATAGTGTGAAGCAGAGTGCTGCCTTGTGCTTGCTGCGTTTGTATAGAACGTCTCCTGACCTTGTCCCCATGGGAGACTGGACATCTAGAGTGGTGCATCTCCTCAATGACCAGCACTTGGTAAATCAGCTTCATTATGCTTCTGTGTACAAAGTGATGTTGCTTCTGCTGTTAAACACTTCTGCNGTGTCCCTGCCTATGGCAGGGGGTTGGAACTAGATGATCCTTGAGGTCCCTTCCAACCTTACCATTCTATGATTCTAAAAATACTATTAACTTATTTTTCCTCAAGCCTTTCAAGCAACAGAGTTTCTTGAGACTGGATTTTCTTCAGGCTTGGGGAAAGAAATGGAAGGAGTTACCCTGTTTTAGTTGCTTTATATGTTAAATTTTATTAAAGCTTTGTTTATCTTTTCCTTGGAGATAAAAAGTGATCTGCACAAGTTCTTCTGCTCTGGCTCTAAATTAACCTTGTGCCATGTGATCCTAAGTCATAAATGTAAAATCTAATTTTCCTAGGCTTTTTAAGATCAGACCTGCTCTAAAAGTGCAAGACCTGATTTGTCAGTGCTTGGACTTCCTTGTTCTGTGGTGTCATTCTTACCTTGCTGCTTGAGAAAATCATATTCTAGTTACTTTTTGGAAACAGGGCTATTAAGGGTCATGTTTCACTAGTAATAGGGGTACTTTATTCTGCAGTAACAGAAAATGTTTGTTACACAAACCCTCTCCATGCTGGCTTGTCAGAATTCTTTCTGGGATGGCCACCTGCACTCTGTTGCTTGTCCTCATGGTCCTTTTGTAGTAGGATAGTTTTCAGCCAGGCTTTGTTTTAACATAGCTCTCTGTATTTATAGGAACAACCCAAACACAAGGCAAAGCTAATAAAAAATGTCTTGAAATGCTCTGCAAGCATGACAGTATCATCTCAGTGAGGATCCTGTATGACTAGTCCATCTGCCAGCCAAATAAAGGGCTTTTGAGTGTGGTTCTTTGTCATGGGGATAAACTTTTTTTTTTTGTAGTTTTGTTGCATATTAAAAAGTACTTCAAGTGGAAGGTGTTGATGGGGAGCATCTTGAACTGTACAAATCTGAATGTTCTGGCTTTGTTTTTTCTAGGGTGTGGTTACCGCAGCTACAAGTCTGATTACCACTTTGGCACAGAAGAACCCAGAGGAGTTTAAAACTTCTGTCTCCTTGGCAGTGTCTAGATTAAGCAGAGTGAGTCTAATGATAACCCTGATAATACTTCACTGTCGCTTAATTTACTGCGCTTTCTAGGTTGGGTTAGCTTACTCTTACTTGTTCAGCTTTCTAAGTCATATTAGTTTAGTGTACCATTAAAAGTGAAGATGATTCAGTTTCACTTCATGTAGCTGGTTCAGCTAACTTCTAGCACATGTTGCTTACCCAGGCAGAAGACTGTATTAGCTCGCCAGACTTTCTTGCTGTTCTCCAAGGTATGAAGCAAAAGTGTGTCTCTCTCTCTCTCTCTCCCTCTCCAATCAGGGAGATCTTTTTCTTGCCTCTCCCTTCTTACCCCTCCCCTCTTGTATTTGAAAGGATCCTCATGATGCAGCTGCATTTTTAGTGCTCTTAGTTTTCTATAACATTAGAGAGTATTTGGATCAAAGACTGATTCTGCAAACTTCTGCAGAGAACCCTCAAAAATATAGCTGTAAGTATTATCTAAGGTGAATCTTCCTATTCCCTCTCTGGAGCTGCTACTAGGTTAATAATCATGAGCATCTGAGATTCTGTAAATGGGTGTAGAGTGTTAAGTAGGGGCAGGGGGGAGCTGAGAGGAGTGAAGGGACAATTCTGTAAATTTTTGTCTTAAGGTAGGTATGCAAGAGATGGGAAGATACTATTTTATACCAAGACTTACGTGGTGGCACATCAAAATTACTTTGAGTTCAGAGAAGTTTAATGTCTTTTCAAACACAGAGATTTTTATCTAATACTTAAAAGCACAAGGGAGTGCTGAGGGAGGTGTGTAGCTCTTCTGTAATGGAGCAGTAAGTACTAGATGAGAACTTCTTTAAGAAAAGGTAGTGCCAGGTTCACGCTTACCCTAGAATCAAAGGGGAAAAATAAATCAATGAAGAAGGGTACTCCCTCTGAAGCCTAATCTTACCCTTATCACATCTCACTTTGAAAGCTCTATGTTCTTTGCTCTGGAGTACTCAGGTGTTAGTTATTTTTTTTTTTTCTGCTGTAGTTGAACCTGTCATAGCATCTTGAATTCCAAATTCACCTCTCAGCAATAATTATAGCACTATATTTAAGCTTTTGTTGGCTGAATCTAGGAAATGTTGCATTAAAGTCTAGCTTCTAGTTAAACGTTTTGGTGTTACAAAATGATCATCTTCATTCTTTAAATGCAAGCATGCTTTCAGGAAGAGACTTCCTAGACATGCTTTATCTGTAAAACTGCATTTCAGTTATGACGACACTGATGGTGTAGTTCTAATATGACAACTTGCACCTAATTACTGAATTAAACATTGCTAGTGACACAGTTTTGTAAGCCTCTGTCAAAGGTGACCTCCAAGGTTCTTTAGATCCTTCTCATAATTGCACACCACTTCATTACAGTAGCTGATGTGCTGCCTGCTTATTTTACAGATTGTAACTTCTGCATCAACAGATCTTCAGGACTACACATACTACTTTGTTCCTGCTCCTTGGTTATCTGTGAAACTTCTGAGGCTGTTACAGTGCTACCCACCTCCAGGTAATGCACACGTCTCAGCAGTGGCCTTCTCTCCTGTGCAGAACGTTATCTCCAGAGAGCTGCCATGGTGTCAACCATAACTTGGAGTGCAAGCATCTTGTCCTAAGACAAGGATGCTGAAATCTGTGCTCCTGTGTTTCATGTTGTTAATGCTGTTTAGCTCAGATCAGAGTCTCGAACCAGTATGCATCTTACAAACCAATTGTAGCTGCAGTTTCAAAGAAAGATGATCGAGGGGCTGGAGCACCTCTGCAATGAGGATAGACTAAGGGAGCTGGGGTGGCTCATCCTGGAGAAGAGGTGACACTGGGGGAGACCTTAGAGCTGCCTTTTGATACTTGAATGGAGTCTACAGGAAAGCTGGAGAGGGACTCTTCTTAAGGATGTCTGGCAACAGGACAAGGGGGAATTGTTTGAAGCTGAGGGAGAGCAGGGTTAGACTGGATCTTAGGAAGAAGTTGTCCAGTATGAGAGTGGTGAGATTCTGAAATAGGTTTCCTGGAGAGGTTGTGGGTGCCCTCTCTCCGGAAGTGTTTGAGGTCAGGTTGGATGAGGCCTTGAGTAACCAAGTCTAGTTGAAAGGTGTCCTTGCCAATGACAGGGATGTTCGAGTAGGTGGTATCTAAATTCTCTTCCACCCTAAGCCATTCCATGTTATTAAAGCCTTGAAATATATCAAACAGTTCACTCTTCCCCAGCAGTGAGCAGGCAAAAGAACTCTGTGCCACAGTTCTGTTTGGGTGACTGCAAAAATCAAACATACTCTGCACTATGTCAGAATACTCCAGTTTAGTCAGGTCTAGCAAGGTGAAAGGCCTGAAGTAGAGATTAGGGTGTTGAGCCAAATGAAGTTGTCCAACGAGTGGTTGTTCTCCAGAAGACCCTGCGGTACGTGGTCGTCTAACAGAATGCCTGGAAACCATCCTGAACAAAGCCCAGGAGCCACCAAAGTCCAAGAAAGTGCAACACTCAAACGCAAAGAATGCTGTGCTGTTTGAGGCCATCAGCTTAATTATACACCATGACAGGTGAGCTGGGAGAATGTGGCTCTGGTCAGGGTGTTGGAAGTGAAAAGCTGTGACTTAGTTTGGAATGCTAAATGGGGTCTTACTTGGTGGGAGGAAGGGAGGAAAACAGAACAGGAGGTTGCTTGCTAGATTGGAACACAAGCACAGCAATGGAATTGAGCAGTATTAATGCACTGTGATGCTGTCAGCCTTTTTTTTATTGCTTCGTTTCTTGCTGCTTCTGTTTTGGGGGGTGTTTTGTGTTGACCTCACCACGCTGATGCAACAGAGGTTATTTGCTCACAGTATCTCTGAATTTTCATGTCACCAGCAGTGTGTTCTAGCAGGCACTCCAATGCATTTTTAAGGAATTTTCCACTGCAGAAATAATATAGTCTGTGTTGGGTGTTCTTAAACCTGCTGCTTTTAACCCTTTCACTTTCTCTCCTCTCCTGTGCAGTGAGCCAAACCTCCTAGTCCGTGCCTGTAACCAGCTAGGTCAGTTCTTGCAGCACCGAGAAACTAATTTGCGTTACCTAGCACTGGAAAGCATGTGCACGCTTGCCAGCTCTGAGTTCTCACACGAGGCTGTGAAAACACACATAGAAACTGTTATCAATGCCCTGAAGGTAAATATTTATGTGCAGTCTGTGATGAGTGTTGTCTGTTCCCCTGCCACAAGGCTCCCCACCCGTCATTACGCTCCTAACTTGTTGGGTCCCTAAATCAGAAGGTTTGTCTTCTAGTCCTGCAAAATTTTGCTGTGCTGACAAAGTCCAGTAGATACAATGCAAGCTCTTCTGTACCTGTTGCACTGTGGTTGTACAATTTCAACCACTTAATAGTGCAGCTGTGGCCAGTGGTACCTGTTACCCAGTGGCCCACAAACTCATTCACCCTAGCTAAGGGTGATTGTGGAGTATCTGTACAAACTCCTCCATTGGTTCAGCACTTCCACAGCTTTGGATATGTAAACTACAGAAACAAAGCTAGTTGTTTGAGTCTTGGAAACGTTACCTAAAAGCAGGAAGCTGTCTTAAGTCTTCAGAGACCTCTTTCTAGGTGACTGAAAGTGAGAATAATGTGAGGAAACTCCTAACTTGTGCGAAGAGTATATCTAAGTTAATTCTGCATCTGAAAGATGATGAAATTGTTTGCTTTAAAGTTGACTGGATTATAGAAACTTTTTATCTCTTCAGTAAGTTGCTTGTCCTTCTCAAAGATGAATTCATCCTGACCTCCTGTGTGTGTCCTTTTGCAGACTGAAAGAGATGTAAGTGTACGACAGAGAGCTGTAGATCTCCTGTATGCTATGTGTGACCGAAGCAATGCCCAGCAGATTGTGGCTGAAATGCTGAATTACTTGGAGACTGCTGATTATTCTATCAGAGAGGAAATTGTGAGTTGATATTAGTATTTCCTTAACTCTTTCATAGCTGCCTTTTGGCACCATGTATGTCATTTATTGATTGAGATGCTGGGGAGATTTCTTTTTCATGGTGGTTTGATTTTTGTAGTCTAACAGCAAAGAGCATTCTTCATTTAGGTTGAAGAAGAAAGGGATGTTGAAGAGTGTTCTTCATTTCAGTTGAAGAGGTTGGGGAGGGAAGAAAAAGCAAAACCTTGGAAACTAAATATTTAAAAACCAATCTTGGTCTCAGGTCACTGCATGTAAAAAGGGAAATTGATTTTACCACTGCTAAGGGTTATGTCCTATTCTAGTCAACTGTTTAATAGCTTCAAAAGTTAATGTGATAAGTACTTATTTGNCCAACCTTACCATTCTATGATTCTACAACTTTGTATTGTGAGTGCTGTGACAACTTCAGTCTAAGGAGTCCCAAATCCGGTATCTGCTGACAAACTAAAAGAGAGGCATGGTATCTGTCTTTCTCCCAGCAGGAAAGAGCATAATACTTAAAATACTCACTTAAGAACTTTCCTAGAACAGTGGCCAAAACCTGTTCTTAGTGTAATTATTTAGCTTAGTTGGGTGCTAAAGTTTCTTGGTGAGAGAAGTTAACATAAAATGCAGTGTTAGTTGATTTCCCTCTTGTACTGTCCTCTTGTTGCTGGCAATTTCTCCTGACTTGGCAGAGAATGTGAATTTCACTCTATTAACTTACTGCTCTTTAAAAGAGTAGGTCAATCTAGATGCAGCTGATAAAGAGAGATGTCTATATCATTTCTTATGTTGATTGATTGCCTTGGGATCTAAGAACTTTAATGTGACTCAGTCAGCTATGTTTTGGTGACTGTAGTTTGCCTTGAGTTGCTGGATTTTTGTCCAGAGATGTTCAGTTTCCTATGTGGTGCTGTCTCATTCATAGTTTTGAGCAGGTTACCCAGGGGGAATTTGAGACTGGAGATCAGGAAGAGGTTTGAACTGGCAGAGGGGAGACTGAAACTGGATGTTAGGAGGAAGTTCTTTGCAGTGAGGGTGGGGAGACACTGAAACAGGTTGCCCAGGGAAGCTGTGGATGCCCCCTGCCTGGAGATGTTCAAGGCCAGGTTGGAGGAGGCCTTGAGCAACCTGGGCTGGTGGGAGGTGTCCCTGCCCATGGCAGGGGGGTTGAAACTGGGTGACTTAAGGTCTTTTCCAACCCAACCCATTCCATGAGCTTATGGTGATTTTATAGCAAACAAAAAATACTCAGTCATTTGCTCTTGGTCACTTCAGCAAACAGCTGGAGAACCTCAGATGCAAGTTCTTTAAATGCATTCTGGGGAAAAGCATCATGTACCTGGCAGCTGGAGTCTTCTGGCTCAGAATGTCAGTGGTAATCTTTCACCTGAGCTGTGGGTGCAAGTGAGCAAGCTGCTGCATCAAACAGAGGCTTCTGGGCTGCCATGAGGTATTGTAGCTTCCAGCAGAAGCTGCTCAACCTTCTCTTTGTGTGCATTCAGGTTCTGAAGGTTGCAATCCTAGCTGAGAAGTATGCTGTGGATTACACCTGGTACGTGGATACAATCCTGAATCTGATTCGCATCGCCGGTGACTATGTCAGTGAAGAAGTGTGGTACAGAGTCATTCAGATTGTCATCAACAGGGATGATGTGCAAGGCTATGCAGCAAAGACTGTTTTTGAGGTGAGAATAATTGTGTTCAGCTCACTTTCAAACTGAGGCAGGAATTAAGTAAATAGCATGGGATGTGGAAGTGGTGGTGGGGGGGTGCTTCCACCTGTCAGGGAGGAGTCAAAATACAGCCTGAGTATCTCAAAACATTGCTAAAGCCTTCTGTGTAGCTAGCATCACAGAATTCTTTTGAGAGACTCATATTAAGTTGATGAGAAGCTTTTCTGGCTTATATAATATGGCATACACCTGATGCTGTTCTGGTTTTGGATGGATTGTGCTGGGAGGTTTGTTGTTTTGGAGGATAGCATTGAATCCCTTCCCCTGTGGGCACAGGCTTTCAGTTGGGACTGTTCAGCCTGGAGACCAGAAGGCTCCAGGGAGACCTTACAGCAGCTTTCCAGAACCTGAAGGAAGCTGCAGGAGAACTGTGGAGGGACTTTTGACAAGGGCTTGTAGTGACAGGATGAGGGACAATGAGTTTGAACTGGAAGGGGGCAGATTGAGACTGGAAATGAAGAAGAAATTCTTACCAGTGAGGGTGGGGAGACACTGGAACAGGTTTCCCGGGGAGGTTTTAGATGCCTCCTCCCTGGAGGTGTTCAAGGCCAGGTTGGATGAGACCTTGAGCAATCTGTTCTAGTGGGAGGTGTCCCTGCCCATGGCAGGGGAGAATGGAACTAGATGGTGTTCAAGGTCCCTTCCAACCCATTCTAGGAGTGTCTAACTTAGTAAGGAAATTACCAGGAAAACTACTGAAATATAGTGAAAACAGAAGCCTATTGCTGCTGCTTTTTGTTTAAATTTTCTACAAGTAAGAATTGAAAACACTCCAAATGATAGCTTGATCCTTCTGGAGGCATATACCCATTCTTTCTGCTTGGCTTCTGATAAAACTGGAATGTCAACTATTAAAGTTGACCTTTCAACTATTAAATGCCTGGCCTTGTTACTCTGACTTTAGGTGGGGTTTCTGTTTTTTTTTTTTTTTCCACTGCTTTTCCTGAATATTTAAGCTAACTTTCAGAACTCATCCCTGCTGTGTGTTTCTTCCTACTTAAAAAGTAAAGTGGTTTTGGTTTGGACAACTTCAGCAGACTCTTGCAAGGCTTAAGTACACTCACTTCCCTTGACACTTCAAAAGGTGAAAGAGGAAATCTAAGTTGTAGTATTCATCCTCAAAGTCCACATTGCTGCTAGGTGGGTCTAAGGGTATTCTGAAGCAAGTGATACTTCAAGTTTCTTCCAGAAGTCATATCACATATCATACTTTTCTTCTAAGTACTCCATAGTGCCTAGACCTCTTCCAGACTAGTAAACTGGACATCAAATTGAAAGAATTTTTTTTTTCTTTATGCACTGAAGACTGGCTGTTAATCTGTTCTTGCAGGCCCTTCAGGCTCCAGCATGCCATGAGAATCTTGTAAAAGTAGGTGGCTACATCTTGGGAGAATTTGGAAATCTGATAGCAGGTGATCCAAGATCAAGGTAAAACACTTTCTGTGAAGAATCCAATGTCTGTTGAACAGAGGCCACTTAAAGTGATTCAGCTCTTGCTGCTAATGCACTAAGAATTACCCTGTCTGCCAAAACTGAACAAATTCTTTTTCTTCTCATCTCTTAAGTCCCCTCATCCAGTTCAACTTGCTGCATTCCAAGTTCCATCTGTGCAGTGTTCCTACCAGAGCTCTGCTCCTGTCTACCTACATCAAGTTTGTGAACCTGTTCCCAGAAATCAAAACTACAATTCAAGATGTGCTGCGCAGTGACAGTCAGCTAAAGAATGCTGATGTTGAGCTGCAGCAGAGAGCTGTTGAGTACCTGAGGCTCAGTACTATTGCCAGTACTGATATATTGGTAGGTATACAGATGGGTTTGTTCACTTCTGTAGAACTCTGGCTGTGTCTTCTATCAACAGAAGAACTCCTCTCAACCTGACCTGATTCCTCAGAAGCTTTCATGCAGGACTAAGGATCCAGAATGTGGGCACTAGTTTTTGGGGTCATTTCTTTTTTTCAGTCTGCCTAATTCATCTGCAATCACCTTTAATTTAGAGCTAAAATCCAAGTTGTTACTGCTGTACTGGGACAAATGACCATTAAAGCATACTAGTCTGGGGCTGGGAAGCCAGTGCAGGCTGGTGCAATACAGTGTCCTACAGCATTCAGGTGCTTTATTTTGAGGACTGATTAGATGATGGGCAGGAAACTTATAACTCTCCTGAATTGTTCTTTCTTGTCTCTACAAGTTCAGTGTGTTTAAACTTGATGCACTCGGATCTAGCCAGAGCATGGCACAGTTGGTCTTGACAGCTAATAAATGCTTGGGTCTGACTATGTCCTTGGGTGGTCTTGTGGTTTCAGTCTAGACCTGCTTAACTTAAGGATTGTTAGGCCTGATATGATCTTATTTTCTGTTTGTTTAATAGCACTGTACCAGAGAAATGATCTACTCCTGTTCTCTTAAGCAGCTGCTTTGGGAAGACTTCAAAAAATTTTTAAAANTTTTTTTTTTTTTTTTGTTGTTGTTGTTGTTGTTGTTGTTGTTTTGAAAATGGAAATGTATTCCCTCACTGCCCAGTGACCTGCATAGGCAGCTCCTGTGTGGATAATAACTTCTGCTTTTGCCTTCAAAGACTCAAAACCTAGTTGTTTTTTTTTCTGTCAGTTAAACTAACACACTTTTTGTCTGTGATACAAGGCTACAGTGCTGGAAGAAATGCCTCCATTTCCAGAGAGGGAATCTTCTATTTTGGCTAAACTTAAGAAGAAGAAAGGCCCAGGCACAGTTACTGACCTGGAAGAGATCAAAAAGGAGAGAAGCTCTGATATGAATGGAAGTGCTGAACCTGCTGCTGTCAATGCCAGTGCTGTTGTGAGTTAAAATGCTGCTATTTCCCTCGTTCAGGCAGTGTGAAAGTTCCTTTAAGTGCTTTGTTAGGGGTTTATAAACTTCTCAAATTTCAGACTTATGTGTTTGCTATAAAATGTCAGGGGATCAGGGGGACATGCTTTACACACACACACACCATGTGCTTGGATGCAATTTTCCCTTGATCTTTTGTAAATGGAGAGAAACTGTCTGCAACCTGAAAAAGAAAATAAATTCCTTTTACACTGTTACTTTGCAAGTATGAACATACTGCTGTAAACTTCAAAATGGAAATTTCCTTGCTGCTGAAATTTACAGTGAAGGTGAGATGTTAAGATTAACATACTTCAGAATTTCAGTTACTCCTTTTTAAATATTAGCTGTTCTCCTGCTTTGTCTAACATGGTAGATATTTGAGGTCTTGATATGGATTATTTTGGTGGGTTTTGGGCTTTTGGTTTTTTTACTAGATACAGACAAGGTAGATACCCTTGAGTCAATCTAACATGGTTACTTTTTTATTTGACAGTACAGTTCGTGTTCAGTTGCGGAAGACAAGGCCACAGTCTTGTTTCTTCTGAGCTGAAATTTCTCCTTTAACTGTCAGTTAAAGCTGGTAGGATGAATCATTCCCATAATGTAATACTTGTTTCTGGCTTTAATGACTAGCATAACTTGTAATTACATCTGAGATGTAGTAGTAGATTACCTAAGAGGAGGAAATATGTCAGCACACTCCCTACTTGGTTTATTAAAGCATAATCCTTTAACTCTTAGTCACTGCAGTATGTAAAAGTAGATGTTCCAAGTGCAACATCTTTGAATGGACAGAAATACCTTTCCAGCAGAAAAGCTGCCAGGTTCACTTTGCATGCCCGAGTGAGGTGGCTAGCAGTAAAAATTTGTGTTCTGTTTTATGAGCTTCACTTCATGGCTTGCAGCCATGTAAGAAACTCTGTTATAGCACTGTCATTACTGGCTCTGGTGTGACCCTGGCTTGGATACCAAGAATCTTTTCCAAGCTAGTGTTCCAGCTGTTTGGATTGGCTTCTGGAATTGTTTTGCCAGGGTATTTTTCATTATCCTGCATCAAATTCTGTTCTTTGGAGTATTTAACAGCTTGGAGTTGGCTTACAAAAACAGGATTTCAGACTCAATCCAAATGCATCTCCTGACTCATCTTTGGCATATCTGGCATGTTGTAGGCTACTGATGTCCCAGAGATGAACACTTGAACAGTCTGTGCCTTGTTCTTGCACATGACTTGGGCATATGTGTGGCCTCTGCATGTTTCTGTGTCCTGGCTACTTGATTTGTTCTGTTTTGAGAGAGAAGTTTCAAATGTCTTGCCTCTGCCTTCAATTATTTGCAGCTTGAAGTAACTCCAGGCTCTGCTCTTTTGCTGGTTAGGCTGGACATAATTTCCAAGGTTTGCCCAGCTTCAAAAACCCAGGGCTAAAGAAGGAATCAGTTTTAAAGGCACTGTGGTCTTTTAATTCAGGTTTGTGTAAAAAGTCACTGCCTTTCTTGCCGAATTCTTTTGGTGAAAGAAAAGCAACACAAATAAATTTTGTTCCATACAGTGCTTAATTTTTCTTGAAACTAAGGTGACAAGTGTGTGTGGGGGGGAGAGGAACACATTAGAATTTGATTCTGCAGAAAACAGATTAATTTGGGGGTTTTATTTAGCTGTTAGATATAATCCTTTAAAGGAGAGGGAAGAAAACAACAAAGGAAACAAAAAAAGTCCCCAAACCAACCACAACATATCTATGAATGATCTTAAGTTGAAATGCAAGGTGGTAACTGCATTCGTGATGCCTCCTATGTCCATTCAAAGTGTGATTTGGGGTTGGGAGAGGCACTGTGCCTTAGCTTGCTTGTCTGTGCCAGAGAGACAGCTCGGTGTTAGTTTTGTTGCAGTGTAACACCCAAGTGTCTTGTCTTCCCTAGTCTACTCCTTCTCCATCTGCGGATCTGCTGGGTCTGGGTGCTGCCCCTCTCACCAATTCAGCTCCCCCACCGTCCTCTAGTGGTAGCCTCCTGGTGGATGTATTTTCAGATTCTGCTTCTGCCGTCGCACCTCTTGCTCCCGGTTCAGATGACAACTTTGCGAGGTAATTAAGGCACCCTGTAAGGAATCTGCAGAAGAATTTGGCTGTTAAAAGAGGATTAGAGATACAAAAACACAAGAAAATAACTTCAGGTTTTGTTCCAGCTTATCAAACACCTTCCTGGGTGGTAGTTGCGCAGCAGGGGAGGTGGTGTTGAATTCTGTTGGCTGCGTTCTCTTTTAATGAATGCCTCTGCTCATGGAAGAACTGAGTCTGTAGTAACCAACCTGAGGATATAAGCACACAGTACTGCCTTGTTTTTGTGCTGGTTTTGTATTTTTGTTCAACTGAGCTGCTTGTGCATCTCATTACATCTTGAAGTTGGGGGTTATCTGGCCTGATATGAGTATGCTTATTCTTGTCTTCTTTCCATGAAGTATTCTTGGGTCTCTGCACTTGTGGCAAGCTGATACTGGAATGGTGAGGTGGATCATATCCAGAGATACTGGGGCTCAGAATGTCAAGATAGACTTAAATTATTTTGCTGCTGTCTGACAAACAGATGTCAAAAGAGGCGGGGGAGGGGAGGGGGAAACAACTGCTTTGTGCTTTGGTGGGTTTTTTTTTTTCAGTGTTTGATACAAGTATCTTCCTAATATCATTACCAAGAGTAGAGAAGGTAAATGTTATTCATCCTACCACTGTTAAAAGCCGTCGTGGCTACAGTGAAAGATCACAGAATGTCTTCAACAATCCATCCTCTTCCTGAGCAAAGACTGTGGTGCTGTTGCCTGCTTTGGTGGGTTGAACAATGCCATGACATTTGCAATGCATCTTAACACAGAGGATGTCATCAGTGAAACTGATTTACCTGGGTCGTGGAGCTTTGGATCAAAACATTATAGCAGGCAGGGCATTGTTGCAGGTCTGCAGCAATTAAGACTTGATCCTGTGTTTCTCCTGGAAGATACTGAGTGATGTTTAACCATGCTGCACAACACCAGGACTTTGAGAAGCTTGTTAGAGCTCTTTCTTTTTTCCTTTTAAGAAGAGGGAAAAAACCCAAGAAATAAAAAACCAGTACTAGTAGCTCCATAAGCAACAGTTACCTGAGAAGAGTTTTCTTTCTGCAGAAAAAAATACAGCATTGCTTAACCCCTTGGTCTGTCTGTAGGTGAAATGCTTCTCTAATGGTACTGAGAAGTTGCCTTTTACAGTTTGCTGCCTCTTTAGTGCTGTTGTCACTTTTGTTTCTGTTCCTTGGGTAAGTTGTTTGCTGTGCACCTGTCTGTTGCCTACACTTAATACTTGGGTGTGTTTGAGAACTGGTTGTGAGGTGCCACTAAGGTCAGTGAGGTCTCTGCACGTTTGTAGTAGTTAATATATATCTAGAGTTGTGGTTTTGAACTAAAACTCACTTGCTGTCACAATTAAACACCTAAAAAGACTTGATTCTTAAGAGGTATAAATTGAAGCTAGTGAGTGCCTTCAGCTTTCCTCTGCCTTGGGGAACACTTGCTGGTTCCTAACAATCAGGGAGGGGTGGGATGGGGGAACAGAAGTGGGGGAAAACATTGCCTAATGCCTCAAACCTTTCTAGGTGTACTGAGCTAGGGCAGCTAATAAATTTTTCATGCATTAAACTCAGCAGTGCCATTTTTGAGGAAGGAGGTAAAAGGAATAAGTAAGCACTAAGCTGTCTTTACTAACTCCTATCTCTGTCGCTACTGCCTTTCTTCCTTTGTGCTGCCTGAACTAGCCCTGACCTGGCTTCATCTGAGGTAGTTTCTGAGGAACCAGCTGATACTGTGCATGATGCTGATGAGCTTTTTCACAAGTAAGCAATATTAAAACCTTGCAAGGCTGGGCAACTTCCAGAATATAGCTATAAAACAAAACTATATTTATGCATTAACTTAATACCAGCAAAAGTAGAGAACCATGTGCTGTCAGACTTGTGACTAGAACACCTCTGTGGATGCTGTGGATGTTATGACAAGCTCATGAATACCCAGGTTAGAGTTGCCTTTAGCAATCAGTGCTGTCACACACTGCTCTAAAATGAGACAATGCCTCTTGTATGTTACCTTCTGCAAATATTCACAAATCAAGGGAAAACAGCAAAGTGTACTAATATTTTGGAGTATGTTTTAAGTGCCTTGTATGCAAAAGGCTGATGTTCACTGACCACCTCTTCTATTTTGAAGTGGAGGGTGATAGAAAGGACTGAAACCACTGTAGAATGGGCTTCCTCTCTCAAACAGGAAAAAATGCAACTCTCAGTTGACTGACATGATACAGAAGTGATTAAAAGCAGGGATTCTTTTTTCTTCCAGGTTTAAACAGCCAAAGCTTCAAACTTTTCAATTCTGCACCAACCTAATGAGTTTCAGGGGGTTGTCAAGAATCTGAATAAGAAAAATGCTAGCCTGTTGCCTGGTCCTTTATAGGCAGTGTGTGTGCATAGAGCATATTGTGGCTTCCTTCCTAGTGTCTCAGGCATCCTACCAAACAAATTCAGTTCTCTTAGTGTCCTACAAGTGGTGGTTTTGGTTGTAAAACTCTCTTTTCTAACTGCAGTTTTCTGCAAAGGCCTCTCTCAGACTGATGCACTCTAGGTTAACCACACTCTTCATCCCCTCTGTAAACCTTGAATTTTGTGGTTCTAAATATTAATACAACTCAACTTAAAGGACTTTTTTTCCCTCTCTTTTTCCTAGGTTTGTTTGTAAAAACAACGGGGTCTTATTTGAAAATCAGTTGCTACAGATTGGATTGAAATCTGAATTTCGACAGAACCTGGGTAAGACCTTGCAGGCCAAGTGCCTGTCAACCCCCATGCCAGCACCATATTGCAGATAGACCTTAGACTTCAACTCCTGAAGTGGGGGGGAGTTGTGACTTCAGCCCCTTAAGCGGGGGAGCCCTAACCTGTGTTAAGATCTTCACTGTCTGTGTGTCCCTGGGCTCTTGTTTCATTCAGCTTTTTGGTTGTTTAATTTAGCTGAGATGAAATGGGAGCATGAAGGCAAACTGTAAGCTTCAGCTTTTGCTGCCTAGTTGTAAGGTTGGTACAGCAAGGGACACTTGGTTCAGTTGGTGCAAAAGGTACAGCAAAGGATTCTTCTCCATTCTTAGATGTTAGTGTAGCTTACTGTAATAATACACAGTATGCTTCAGACATGGGCATTAATGTATTAAGACAACCAAGATAGTGAAAATGTCTGGGAAGCAGCTGGGACTCCCACAGGACAGCACTAGGATTGCTTGCTTCTCCCCTTTGGCACCACTTTGGTACCAAAATAACCACAATAAAGTTCTCTGACAACTGGAAGACTTCCACTGATTATTTAACTGCCTTTATGACAACTGCTGTGTGAGGGGTCTGATAGTTTTGTCTTAATCTGCATTTCCTTGTGAGCTGTGAATATTTTGGTGACAAACCATGTGCAGTAAGCTCTGCTTTTAAAAAGCAAAAGGTGTTGGATCCACAAAGCACAAGCAGCTCAGTATGATTTTAGGTGATGTACCCAAAAAATGTCTTCTCTTCTTTCCAGGGCGCATGTTCATATTCTATGGTAATAAGACATCAACACAGTTCTTGAATTTTACTCCAACAGTAATCTGCTCAGATGAGCTCCAGTCAAATATCCTTAAATGCAGTACCATGTGTCTGTTCTTACTTGGGATTTGTGTCCTGTGCTGCACAAGGTAATAAAGCTGCTGGATCAAGGCATGCTGTCCTTGAACATGAAGAAATAAAGTTATCAGCAGGTTGCTGAAGTGTTTATGGAAAGAACAGGTCTTGAGCTCCTTAAAGGCCTGGTATAAACACAAATTCTGCTGTTGCAATAGAGAAAATGAGGCTGAATAAATATTGCAACTCTAGCTTTCTCCACTGTCATCAAGTAGCAGGGCTTAGATTATAGGAAGAATGATAAAATCATTTTAGTTGGGACGTGGTTGTGGGAAGATTTGCTTTTTCTGTCTTTGATTCTTTGATCAGTTTCCTTAACCATTTGCTACGCCTCAATCTTCAGACAAAGCCTGTTGACCCCACAGTGGATGGAGGGGCACAGGTTCAACAGGTGGTGAACATTGAATGTGTGTCAGACTTCATGGAAGCTCCCATCCTGAACATTCAATTCAGGTAAAACACAGGTTTCAAATGCTGGTGCAGTTACTTAGGTGGAAGATGTTACATTTGTCCTGGTCCCACGACTGAAGTGCAGAATATGGTTGCAGAGCTCTCTTGAGTAGACTTACTTGAAAAATGGATCTAACTAAGCTTGAAGTTCCCAGAGGAGGTGGAGAACCCTCTTGGAATGATGCTGTTATCAGCATCAGCCTTTGGAAAAATTCTGATTTCCAGGCTATGTTCTGCTACTTCAGTCTAAACTGGTTCTCACTGGTATATTTTTACAGGGATATATTTTCACTGTTTTGACAGGTGCTGTATAGAAAGATTAAAACATCTGTTGGAGCTGAGATCTTCATTAGAAGTTCTGCCAAGTCACTTTCATGTGACATCCAAGCAGAACAATTTAACAGTGGAGTAAAGATGTACCTAAGAAATAACATCATGTCAAGGGGCAGGGCTGGGCTGGCCACCATGACAATCTCTACCTTCCCAAGGTGAAGAAGGGAGAGACACTGGTGAGGTGGGAAAGAAACTGGCCCAACTGGGATGAACTGAGAACAACCCAATGAAATAGAGACAGAGAGACACAAACCAACTTGGAACCCAGCCCCTGATGGCAATGACAGCACCACTGGCACCACTGCTGCTGGGGGCAGGCACTGGGCAAGTCCCAAACTGGACTCAGCAGCAGGTGGGAACTGGATTCAGGAGCTGGATTCTGGAACTAGGTTCAGGAACACAGGGAATTGGGATGAAAGGATGAAAGGCAGAAGGGACAGAGGCTTCCTGGGACACAGGCCAGTGGAGAAGAGGCTCGACCCTGGTAATCCTTAAGCTTGCTCCTGAAGATGCCATCCATGGGCTGCAATCCCTTGGTGGGCAGTTGAGGCTCACCTGTCCTGTCTGCTCCCCTCCACAGCTGCCACCTCTGACTTCCTGCCCCTCAAGGTGTGGCACAAGCTGTGTCAGTGCCTTTGGTGTGCCCAGGAGCAAGTCCAAGGAAGAGCCTTTGTGCAGCCCAGCCCTTGGCAGGAGCTGTCCCCATCAGCTTCTCCCTTCTAGGTGCAGCCCCTGGCTATGCATAGCTGCAGAAAGTGCCTGAGTGAGCAGAACCTGAGCAGAGCTGGTGCTGGGCTGGCTCACAGCAGGACATGTTGATGGACTTCAACCAAACAGCTGCTCCTTGGTGTCCATCCTTGGCTGGTTGCTGTGGGCTGGCACTGCAGCACTCAGCGTATCCTCTCTGTTCCCCATGCAGGTACGGTGGAACATTTCAGAACCTCTCAGTAAAGTTACCCATCACACTGAATAAATTTTTCCAGCCCACAGAGATGTCTTCTCAAGACTTTTTTCAGCGTTGGAAGCAACTGAGCAAGTAAGACTTTGTGTATACTTGGGATTGGGACTTTTGTGGTGAGCCAAAGGAAGATAAGGGGCCATAGTGAATGTAGCTGGTGCAGTACCCCATCGCATACTTCACCCTGTGAGTTGTAAACTCTCCCAGTATAATTATTTGCTGTTCAACAATGCTGTGCATAGTACAGGGGTCACACCATAAGTTCATCTTGCCTTGTCTTGCAGTCCAAAGCAAGAAGTACAGAATATCTTTAAAGCAAAACACCCGATGGATGCAGAGATCACAAAAGCAAAGGTGGGTGGCAATGTGATAGTTGTAATTCATGGTGTAAGCATGTCTTGTTCATCTTGGTTTACATGGCAGTTGGGTCATCCTGGCACAGCCTGGTCCGTGTTGTGTAATAGACCCTTGGCAGTGCTAGTTTCAGTGAATTGCTTTAGTGTGGATTGAATGAGGTACAGTCTTCAATAGCAGCTGGAATCAGAGGCATGGAATGGTTTGGGTTGGAAGGGACCTCTAAAGGTCATTCAGACCAACCCCCATGTAGTGAACAGGGACATCCTCCACTAGACCAGGTTGCTCAGGGCCTTGTTGAGCCTGACCTTGAATACCTCTGGGGATGGGGCCTCAGCTACCTCCCTGGGCAACCTGTTTCAGGGTTCCAGCAGCCTCCTGGTTCAGAGTTTCCTCACATCCGATCTCAGTCTCCTCTAGTTTGAAACCATTACCCTCGTTCTGTCACTGCAGACCTTTGTGAAGAGTCCCTCTGCAGCCTTCTTTGTATGCTCCCTTCAGGTACTAGAAGGCTGCTAGTAGCTCTCCCTGGAGCCTTCTCTTCTCCAGTCTGAATACCTCCAGCTCCCTCAGCCTGTCCTTGTAGCAGAGGTCTTCCAGCCCCCTGATAATTTGCATGGCCCTCTGGACCTGCTCCATCAATTCCATGTCCTTCCTGTATTGAGGGCTCCAGAACTGTACACAGTATTCCAGGTGAGGTCTTACCAGAGCAGAGCTACAGTGCCAGTATCACCTCTTGATCTGCTGGCCATGCTTCTTAAAACATGAAGCTATTTAAGAAAACAGCAATTGAGTGCTTAAAACTGAACTGGAAGATACTTCCAAACCTTAACCATACCAGAATTAGCAGTTGGACAAGCAACTTTTTGGAGAACTGTCTGCCTTGGTCATAACAAAAGTGATTAGTGAAAACCAGGAATGATTTTATCAAAACCAGGAGAGACTTAGGTTGAATCTAACTTAATTCTCAGTGGTTTTCAAGGAGAACCTTTTCTTCAGGAACAGCTCATTGTCAGGGTCACTCTCACTTCAGCACTTTGTGGAATTAAATTTTATATTGGATATTTCTTTAATGTCTTGAACTCTTCAAATAAAAATTGGTCTTCTACTTGTTTTGGTGGTGTCTCTGCTCATACAGACTTGGTGTTGATGTCCTGCTGTCCCTACCTCTAAGTCTTATGGGTTTCTTTCATAGATAATTGGCTTTGGATCAGCCCTGCTTGAGGAGGTAGATCCCAATCCTGCTAACTTTGTTGGTGCTGGTATCATCCATACAAAAACTACTCAGATTGGATGCTTGCTGCGCCTCGAACCCAATCTCCAGGCACAGGTATTTGTTTTAAGTATCTGCAGCTCAAATAGAAGCTCTTGTTTGATCAAAGTATCTGTATCTGAAACCCCTGAAGGGATTAAAGTCACTGTTAGTATAGCTAAGTGTGGCTGCAAAATGCAGCAGCTGGTCCTGCCCCAGTTTTGGTAAGCAATTACCATAGCAATTCTTAACCTGTTGAAAGAGATCATTATAGTGTTCTAACTATCCGTGGAGGCTCATCTTTGGAAGGTTGGAAGCATTTCATATTGCTGGTGTGTGGACAAGAAGTGTAATTGCCACCTGAAATTAGCAAAAGAATGATTGGCTAAAAGAGAAAACATAAACACAAAGGTTAAGGATATCTTTATTCAGGCATTTTGAAAGAGGTTTAATAAAGATACGGTTTCAGGCATTTTGAAAGAGGTTTAATAAAGATAACTGAAGACTAAGAATGTGGTTTCAGTAGTAGGTCTCCTGTTTCCTGAAGTAGCATTAGAGAGTCTTTAGACTTTCCCACAAAATACTCTTAAAGAAAAAAAAATTGCTGTTAAAGCCTAAAAATGCTGAAACAAAGGAAACTCCACAAGATTTTAGGGATGTGGTTTGAAAAAGCTGTTTTGTAGTAGCTGCCTGCCTCTGGATGTTTAACTTGAGGTCTCTTTTACTACTGAGCCTAACAAAAGGAGCAAGAGATAGCTGTTAGCTTTCCCCAGTTGACTGCATGCCTTTAGTGCCAAGCTGTGTTTCAAAAGTAACCACTCTGTTGTGTTCTCTTGCAGATGTATAGGCTCACACTACGAACAAGTAAAGAAGCTGTATCTCAGAGATTATGTGAATTGCTGTCAGAGCAGTTTTAATATTAACCATGTCAGTTTTGGTTTTTCCATTTATATCACTGTCATCATACTGCAAATAAATGTCTTGTACATCACTGTCTGAGTACTGCAATGTTAACCAGCTCCCTGCCTTATTAGGATTTGACCCTTGTTTGAAATTGAGACTATAAAATGTACAGTACAGGGAAGTGACTTTTCACATTTAAAAAAAAAGGCTTTTAATGTGCTACACAGAGAGTGGGAGGGCTGTCTTGTGCTCCTTTTGTTTCTTTTGCAGAGGTCAGGCTTTTAAAGTTGTTAAAGGGAAATTTATTTAGATGTGGTGACAAGGATTTCAACTGGAAATGACTAGTAACATTCTGCCTTGCTGCCTTCAACAGGCACTCCCTCTGCTCTGAGCTGAAAGAAACCAATGTAGTGCTGCTCAGCAAGGTCAGTTCAGCTCTTCATGTAGAGTCAGAACTCTGTCAAGTTGAACATTGCCACAAGTCTTGTCCTGGATGGAAGGGAGATTCCAAGATGTGTTTGAGTCTGATTCAAGTGAACGCTTCAGAGTGTCACCAATCTTTGTATTTGAGAAATGTCCCCAGGGCCAGAGTCTGAAAACATCAGGTCTGTAATCCTTTGCACCTTACTGAGTTTTGGGAAGTGGATTGACCACAAAAACTTCCCAGTCCTTCTGCTTACCTCAGATAAGGAGGTGAGCTGCTCTGCTAGGTGGCGAATGAGTCCATGCTTGGTCACTTAGTCCAACTGACGTTCAGTATTTTGTTCTGTGTTCTTTCTGTTTCCCATCAGACTTAGCAAGTACTAGTCCTCATGATGTGATACAACTAACTGCAGAGTCTGGTGGTGTATAAAAGAAGTGGCAAGAAATGGATCCTTGAAGGGCTGTAAGGCATGCACTCTCTTAGATGAAAAGGTCATTTTGAACAATTATGATTTTTTTTTTTTTTTTTTTTTTCTCCCTGGTGTACAGTAATGGTAAAACTCAAGAGGTTGAGTAGCTGATACCTGAACAGCTTCCTGCCTGTCAGTGGTGGTATAAATACCCAACGTGGTGTAGAAGTCTTGTGTTGAGACTGAGAGTAGAAAGCCCATAAGTAATGTTTGGCTTTTCTAGTGGCTTTTACAACCAAAGCCTTTGTAACTTACCCCACTTGAAACTGTTTGCAGCCTCTCTGCAGAAGTGGACACAACTTTGGCTCACTCTGCTCGAGCCTCGAGGTGCAGCAAAGGTTGCTGAAGCAAAGCAGTGAGGTAGTGCAGTTGGGAGAAGTGAACCTCAAAGCAAGATTTCCTCAAGGTTACGTAAAGGAAGCCTGCAGCTGCTATCTGCAGCACATGACAGCCAAGTACCCCTTGCACAAAGGTTTTGAGTGAAGGGTGAGATTGAAAAGCCATGTAAATGAGGCTCCTGTCACGTTTTCCAGCACACGGCAGGGGGCAGGGGGCTGCAGGACTGAGTATGCCTTGCTCTTTGCTTCAGTGCTTTGAGTTGAACGACAGAACTGGGTGATGATTATCATTTGCTTTGGTTGAAGGCTGGTGAGGAACAGAGGCTTGGCTGCCGTGTGTGGATTTGGGGAGACACTTGGTTTGTTTTCCCAGCGATGGCTGGTTGCTATGGGTATTACAGCTGAAAACTTGGCTATGGACCTAGGCTTTCTGCAAGGCTCTCTGGAACAATTGGCCCTTTTATGGCCTTTCAAGTAGCTAATCAAGATTCTTTGATCACAAACATTGTCTTGGAGAATCATGGTGAGCAGTTCCTGCAGTGGGGTTGGGCAGTTGGCAGAATGCTACTGGACTAGGTTTGTTTTGTCCTTTTGGATGCCAGGTGTCTCTTCACTCCTCCTGTTACCTTTAACCCTGCTGTTGGCTGCTGTGCTAAAAACTGATGAACTAAAGGGAGCAAAGAGAAGGGAGGAGCTTCTGTTTCGTTTCCTCCAACCCCTGTTGTGTATCTGTCCCGCTGAACGCCTTCTGCACCCTCATTAAAGGACACCTCGAGACACTGCACGACTTTAGGTCACTTTGCTTTCGGTTCAAGCTGTGCTGCAATGTGCATTCAAAATGTGGGCAGAAGTGGGGGGGAGGGGAAAGTCTTCTCAGTGGTGACCGTGTTAAGCTTCTGATTGTTCACACTTTGTATTAAATGTCAGCTCAATCAAGCCATGAGCAGAAAAAGTGAACAAATTAAAGGCAAATACTTGATGATTTATTTTTTTTCTCTCTGTGTGTGTGTGAATGATGGTTAACTTACCAAAGTGATGTATCCTGTCGAGCAGACAAAAGTGATTTCTGCAGTAAACAGTGTTATTGTTTTTAAGTACAGTATTTTCAGGCATTGACATGTGGAAAATAACTGAATAGCAAAACAGGTAGTGTACCTTCATTCTTGACCTACACTCCAGTATGTAACATTTATGGTGATTGTCTTTATTTGTATAAAACAAAGTTCTGTCAAATTAAGTGGAGAATTTTCATATAGAAGACTATATATTAGACTATATTCATCAGAAGAACGTATTAAGATGAAATAAATGATTAGAACAGTAACCCAACTGTCCTTTTTTGTCTGGGGGCACGGAAGTGTGCAGAACTTGTGCCTGGAGTGGTTGGCACGGAACAGCAGGCAGTGTGTGATGGGAAATTTGTGGAATGGCTTGAGTTGGAAGGGATCTTAAAGGTCATCTGGCCGCAACCCCTTGCTGTGCACAGGGACACCTTCCACGAGACCAGATTGCTTAAGGCCTCGTCCAACTTGGCCTTGGCTGCCTCTTCCCTAGAGGTGTTCATCCACCTCCCTGGGAAACCTGTTCCAGTGTCTGCTTATCCTCACTGTCAAGAATTTCTTATCTCCAATCTAAATGTACTGCCCTCAAGCTTCAATCCCTGCCTTCTGTTCTCCAAACTGCTGCTGGGTTGTGTTCAGCTGAGTCTTGCCTGATCTCTGCTCTCACAGTGAGTTTGATTATGCTTTTTGGTAGTGGTTGGTCATGTGCATAGAATCATAGAATGGTCAGGTTGGAAGAGGGACCTCAAGGATCATCTAGTTCCAACCCCCTGCCATAGGCAGGGACACTTCCCACTAGTACAGGTCACTCAAGGCCTTGTCCAACCTGGCCTTGAACACCTCCAGGGAGGGAGCATCCACAACCTCCCTCTGTTAAAAAGACTTTGGTGTAAAAACAAAACAAACAGGAAAAAACACAACCAACCAACCAAGAATGTAAAATCTTGTAATAACCAACAGTAAGGGCATGAAGAGGTGCTGCAGTGGGCTGGTGAGAGCTGCTGTGAAGCACAGCCCTGTGTTCCACACAGGCAGGGCTTGTCAAGCAAGTCAATGCTGCTGGAAAAGAAGGGCATCTAAGCTGCTTGGGCTTTCCATCTGTGCTTCAGACTCCCAGTGCTTCCCTAACCCTTGATCATGTTGCAACTAGTACCTGGGCACTATTCAGCTTTTGTGTCCCTACAGCTTCTTGAATGAGCTGCAAACAAAGCAGTGAAAAGCACTCCCTGCTAGCAGCAAGCAGCAATGTCTGCTGAGTGAGCTACCTCTGTCCCATCAGACACACGTGGGCTGTGGTTTGATGCAGAGAAGTGCTTGGCAAATCTCTGGATGGTCCAAAAGCTGCTACCTGTCTGTTAGTGATGTTCCTACAAGTGTCCCACTTCCAGGGAGCATGTGGAGATCTCACTGCTAGCTTTTGTTCTCTATAGCCCCTTTTGCCAGTTGCTGTGTGCATGACAAGCACAAGGGAAGGAAAGGGAATGGGTCACTTCAATTGTCCATTACAGTGAAATGGCTGCCCCGCAGGTCCTGGTCCAGCTGCTGTGAGCCTGGCAGACTATTTTCAGTTCAATAAGGAGGACTCAGTCAATCCAGTTCCTTCTACTTTATTGAGAAGTCGATTTCCAGTTGCTGCACAGTGCAGGTCAGTTCTTAGCCTCGGCTTCCACCCTCCCCCCCCACCATGAGCAAGGTTCTCCCCTCCCCACCCTGCCCGTTCTGGCTTTCCTCCCCTGCACCACCACCCCCAATAATTTATCAGTGAATTGCATCGACACTCCAGGTAGCTGCCCGTGGAGCCCCACTGTGAGGCCAGCCTGTGCAAGTGGTGCAGGAGCTGTCCCGGCAATCAGCAGTGGCTGTCAAGAGTTAAAGCGTGATCAGCGGTGAGTGAAAACCAGCCGGCAGCTGCAGGCCCGGCCTACTGTACACAGCTGTCAGCCTTGCACACACAGCCCCTGAACACCACCAGTTGTATGCTGAGCCTTTGCCCGGGGTTGTCTGGGTCTTGACATGGTAGCTGGAGCTGCTGCTTCACCAGCACACGTGGGGCACAGCAGCCGCACGTTGTGTCGGTCGTCATCTTCTGAACATCAAACCTGTCAGGAAGAGAGGGAGCAGCAGTCAGGGTTGGGATGCAGCTCACAGCTTTTCAGGTGCTTGAACGTTGTGGGTTTGGTGGAGTGCTCAGAGGGAAGAGCACAACCCTCAGAGTTCAGTGGTTCTGCCAATGCAGAGCTACAAACAGCACAGCACTTGGCTACATGTCAGCTTCCTGTGATGACTGCTGCAGGAGGTCAGCTCTCCACAGCTGCTGCCTGCCTTTCCAAGACTGTACTTCCACAGGCCTTGCAACTCTTAAGGCTGGAGAGCTAAGAGGATTTACTCTCCCTGTTACTCACCAAGTGAGTGCTTACTTGTAATGTTTTAAGGCTGGGTACTGTCTGGTCTGATCTGCCAGCAAAGATGCTAAAGTGTGTGTCTCTTGCACAGCCGATGGAGGAAGGCAAATTCCCTTCTCAGAACTGTTAGCTCCAGAAACCCAGCTGGTGGCTGCAGAATGGCAGGTCTGGGCTGTGAGGTTTGAGTAGCTGAATTTGCAGGGCTGAAGCAGAGGTTGATGAACAGGGTCAGGCAGCTGAGATGCAGATTCTCTCCTGGTCCTGCTGTTGTTGTTAGGCTGGTGTTTGCCTGTCTCTGTTCAACCAGCTGTACTGCTGGACCTGCTCCTATCTATTTTTGTCAGTGGGAAGCTGTGTAAATGTTGGCTAGAATTCAGCTACAGGAACAAAAGAGGGATGGGGAAATAGTCTTGTACAAATCTCTGCAGAGGGGAGGGAGGCCTCCTTGGGTTCAACTGAAATAAAACAGTTCTTAAGCACAACTTTCTAACCCCTAGGCTTCACAGCCCTCTTCAGAACACCACACACAAAGCCACTTGCTGGGTTGTCACCATGCTGGGGGCCACCTGAACTCACTCTAAAGGGGAAAGCTTTTGGCTTCAGGATTCATTGCAATTAGTCACAACAACAGCCCAACCCTCACCTTCCTGTCCTCAAAGTTTTGGGTTGTTGGGAATATCACAAGTGTGACTACTTTTTTCCCCTCCCCTTTTTCTTTTCCTGAATAACTGAATTGTGGAATGGTGCTGTGGTGAGTTGAGCTTTGCTGAAACATCTCTTCCCTGCCTGAAGAGGCTGTAGGTGAGCCAGCAGCACTGCACAGGGGGACAGCTCACTGGTGACTGCAAAGCATCCTCAGTTACAGCAGTAGGAGGCACTGATGATGCACTGGTACTCTCTGGACAGGTAGAGTAATTTTCTGTTGCCCTGCCTGTTTGAAAGCAGGTATTTGGGAGTCTGACAGGTGCTGCGTTGCTGGGTAGAGCCCAGCCACATGGAATTGTTTAAGTTGAAGATTGTAAACTCCAACCTAATTGTGGCCTTTAAATCAGGTCCCCAAGTGCCATGGCCACACCTTGCTTGAACATCTCCAGGGGCACTACCTCCCTGGGCAGCCTGTGCCAATTTCTGACTACTCTTGCAGCAAAGGATGTTTTTTCTCATTTCCAGCCTAACCCTCCCCTGGCACAATTTCAGGCCTTCTCCTCTCTTATTAGCTTATACTGTAGAGAAGAGCCCAACCCCCACATCACTGCTGCCTCCTGGTCCCTCAGCTGCTCCTCATCAGCCCTGTTCTCCAGACCCTTCCCCGGCCTCATTGCCATAAAATGTTTGTCCCTGTGTTAAAGGAGCAGGAGTCAGCCACCAGCCCAGTGATATCAAGGCCCCACTGCAGCCCTGCAGAGCCCCTGAACCACCCTTACCACGTGGCAGATGGGCATGAGCCTTCGCAGCGGCTCAGGGTGACATTGGTGGAGCAGCCTCTGTAAGTTATTGTCTCTTCATATTTGTGTTCTCTGCAAGGTTCTGGAAAAAGTGAAAAGGCAAAGTTACAGCATCACAGAATGGTAGG